>JANSTP010241325.1:0-11238 GCA_025330745.1 Cladonema radiatum | reverse complement strand
GTCAAAGAAATGCAGGAGCTACGGAATAAAATGTTACAAAATATCAGCTTAGATTTGACTGAAACGTCCATTGAAAGTGCGGCCCGGAATTAGTTTAAACAGTTTTACCAATAATTCAGTTCTATTCTACTATGTTGTGCTTTTTAAAACAAAATTTACTGTTTTTAGGTTGATTGACTCATCATTGGGGTCCTCTTCAGCTCTTTTTTCCCTAAAAAGGACCTGAATGATTACCTGTACCAGGCTCCTTTGCGTGCTCTACTTTGTAGCATTGTTAAATTAATTTCAAAAGAAGAGTTTTGCAAATTAGAAAAAAGGATTATAAAACCGCCATGGTTAGGTTTACAAATGTTTGAACGTCTTCTCTACGGAAGAGTTTAATCAAAAAACAAGAAAATAAATAAATAAATAAATAAATTAAAAAAAAAAGAAAACAACAACAACTACAAAGATATTATACTTGGACAGAACAATTCATCGATGCGACTTTTACAATCATCATAACCATCGCATATACGCTCCTTTGGTACGCATCTATTATCACATAAGATTCCGGGCTTGCAATTTTCTATGAAGAAAATTGATTTTCTATTGAAGGAAATTGAAGGATTACTACAGTTAACGTCACGTAATTTGAAAGCCTTATGAGGTCATGTATTCTACATAAGTCTATGCATAATTCAAAAAACCATCTAAATCGAACAGTTTCTTTGGTCTCTTGACATTCGATTTTTTTGAATTCGAACTCCTGAAATTCGAATAGTTATGAAAATCGAACGAATTGTAAGGCCACATGACGAGTTGAATTGCAAGATTTTAACTGTGGTAGGATACATAAGTAAGTGAGTATTCGCTAACCTACATTTCGCAAATAGACCTAGAAAAATTAATCAAACTCTAGCTAGATCAGAGCTAGTCCTTTAAATTTCTAAAAAAACTGAAAAGCGAGAGACAGTTGGGAATTGAGGAAATTTTTAGGACTTAGACTGATTCTGATCAAGCATGCTTTGAAATTAAAGGACATGTTTTGTGACATACTACCCCTAAAAGGACTTCATTGTACAAATATAGTCTAGATGAGTATTCATGACTAAATATTTGCGTGCCCTGGGTACCAACCAAGCAAAGTTAACCCCTTGTTCTTTTATTAGAGCAAGTTAGCTTGACCTAACCCTTCTTTAACAATCCCCTTGGAGATGATAATAATCCCCCTAAATGAGAAATTAAAACTTCCGCGGGAATGTATCTTTAATAATAGGTGATTGAATTATTGTTCCAAAACATGCTTAATATGACACCTCCCTAACGCCACAAAGCCACTTTTTATAAAGAAGGTCAGTGGTGAAAAAATCAAAAAATCAAAGTTTAATTACTACAATATTTGACGTCACTTTGATCGTCGCATATCGATTGAGAAAGATCTTTGCATATATCGTCTCTTTTTAGACATATATCATTCGTATGACATTTCAATTCTTGGCAAGGGTCGTCACCTAAAATAGAATAAAAGATTTGTACATAACCTGATTTGTTTGGAGTTTTAAAATAATTTTTTTTTTTTTTAATATTTTTGAAAGTTATATTGATTTTCTACAACATTTCATTCACTTATATGTAATTCTGTCCAAAATTCGAACTATCGAAGGTAAATCGAACGTATTTTTTCAGCACTTTGCATTCAATTTCTATCAATTCGAAACATTATTTTTTATATTTCGCATCATAATTTCAACAGATTAAATTTTTTATGCTGTTATGGAGAATATGGTCTAGTGAAGAAGTAACATAACTATAATAAATGCAGTCTAGTCTAGAATTACCAATAATTTTAGGGCCAACATATAAGAATCTAATATACTTTCAGCTGAGAACTTTTTGTACGACATTTGATAAACTGTTCCAGGCCTGATGTAAAATCCGTCATACTTGTTGACGACGCGATATCCGTCTGACGTCACATATTCCATCTTCATCAAAACATTACTCTTTTTTGTCATTGAATATATTTGCTTCAAACCAATCCAATACGCTGTTTCCATGTTACCGAATCCATATTTGTAATTCAGGAAGTTATATGGTGTTATGTCATCATCTTGCATTCGATGCATCATAATGATGGATGCTAAAATAAAATGTAAAAATGCTGAAATTATTGCCTAAATCTGACAAATTACAACTAAATTCATGAATATTTATCAATTTCAAAGCAAAAAAAATATTTAAAATTTTTTTCGAAGAACATTTTTTTTTGGTCCGGGACCAAATCATACCCCTTAGTGATGACCTCATAACTTTTTGGGAAAAATTTTTTCACTAAAGTGATGTCAGATAAATTTTGTTAAAAGCCTCAAAAAATTTTTTCATTTCCATTTGTACTTTTGGGTTAAGTACAGTCTTAATAGGGTCAAGAGCTCTCGCTTTAATGATTAATTTGATGTGCTTAGTTGAGGATGTTTCTATTTATTGGGCTAGAAACATGAAAAAAAATTATTTCGACAAAAATTTTGAACAAATATGGTCCTATGACGTCAAATATAGGCCACGCGGTCTAGCCTAAATGAAAAGTTATAAATAACCATCAATAAAAGCACGCAACGACTAATGGCATTCTCTTTAGTTAAAAGTATACAATATGCAATGTAGTAAGTATCATTCCACTCACCGTTGCCATTCTTATCCACATCGCAATAAACATCCATTTCGATTTGATTCATGGTGAATGTGAATAATGAAACAGTTTTCACTTGATATTTGTCAACAGCTTCTTTGCATGATGATAAGACTTCGGATGATTGAACTAGAAAATTCAGAGAACACCCTCCTAGATGGCTCCATCGACTAAAACTAATATGAATATTAGATGCTATCGCAACTCAAAGAGAATGTACCAAACTTTAAACACCAGATTGCAAGAATCTTTGCACCAATCTGAATATTCTTTTTCTTTTTGAGATTTTAGAGAACGTCTAATTCCTCCAATATGGAATTGGTCGAATTGACTATCATACTAATATTTGCTCTTTCACGGTTTTATGGTATGGAGCCAGCTGTTTTCGGAAAACTTAGCTGCTTTTCTATTTAAGAGGGAAAAGTAATTAGGAAAATTATGTTTAGTCAGAAAATTTGTTTAGGGAATGGTCTCCAACAAATACTGTTTTCTAGAACCAGTAAAATGTAGATCAAATGACACTTTGCAAAAAACAAAAATAATCATTCCGTAAAACTTTATTTTTGATAAAACCTCGGTGTTGATGATAACAGCATTCTCCCATTGCTGTGTTACTATCGACTGGCGCTTTTACAAATCAAAGCTTAAATCAGACAAAAACTCGTATGTTTTGTTTAATAAGGATACTTGGGAGATTTTGAACTAATACATATGACTAGATGCTCAACAAAAGTAATTCCCTAAAATAATTATCGAATATGATATTTAATTGGTTGATACTTAAAAGATAACAAATCTGACATACATATAAGATTAAGCACCACTTGACAAAAATAAAATGAAAATTGAAAGAAGATTTATAAGTAGCGGTTGTTGAAAGGCGTAAAGGCAGGTGACACCAACCTACACCCTATTTGTTATGGGGAGGGCTTTCGGCCCTCTCCTCTGTAAACATTTCTTTGTGAAGTTTTTCTGAAAATTCTATTGCTTCTAATTTTTTATTGACTTTACAAGTTATAAAGGTTTTTGAACATTTTTTGCAAGGGTTCGAGTTTAGCTAAAAGATTTTTAAAGGAAAAACTGGCTTTACCGACCTTTTAGAGACCTTCTATTAAGATGCTAACATAAAAGGATGTTGCCGACCACATTCTAGGTCAAGAGCATGTTCAAATAAGGAAAATATAACAATTTTTCGTAGCGCTACCACGAAAACATGAATATCCACCATTTTGGCTGTACTCTGCTAAACAACCGACGTCATTTATGAAGCAATGACGTCATCATAACTTTGATAGCGTTATTTCTCACATCCAAGATTATGTAGTTACAGAATTTGATTTTTTGAGAATTAGCTATTAGAACTTGTAAAATCGAAAGGGTGGGCGATATCTGTCCCCGCTCCATGCCAACCTAAGTCAAATATCACCCCATGAAAAATAGGATTAAGACAACAGCCACTGCAGTTACTAAAAATATCATCAAAATTGATCCTATAGAGGTCTTAACAGGAGATCCCATGTACGTATTACGTCATGATGGGGTTGGAACAACGGACTATAACACGGTAATCGCCAGTACAAGATACCAATGAGGTTTGAGCAAATCGAAATAACTTATAATATGAGAGAAAAAAATGCTCAAAATGAAATTTCCAATATCAAGAGATAGCAATGAAACTCAACTTTTTAAAGCTTTTCGTGTCAGGTTGTCTCATAGTTTATCAAAAATTTATCAATAATATACTTTTGATTGATTAATAGACTGAATGGAAGAAAAATTTTCACACAACGCATTTGAGTCTTTGCACGACCAGCTTTAGACGAGATCAGAGACAAGTTAGTGGGACGAGATCTGTATTGTTTTTACGTAAAATATTCTATCAAAAAAGATGTGCTCATAGGAAACTGGAGTCCGTTATAGCATAATTGTACTTTCAAGCGCCCCTCCTTTTTCACATAAGCGGTGTGCTAATACCCGGTGAGCCTCCTTGTCAACTTTTTATAAAAATTTTCTAAATACAACCCAGTGAAAAATTATTGGAATGAACTTCCCTGTGAGAAACTTGAAGAATACCTTTTTACCTTAGTATACTTTTTGCGTAAAATGTTTAAAATATCTGATTCAAAATGTATACCTTACAAAATGTATATGTTACAAAAATATCTTTTGAAAGTATAGAAGTTTCTTTAAAAATTTTTTATAGAAAACTAAAGAGGATATTATTAGATTAATATCGGTTTTAATTATTTCCCAAACAGAAATTAATTAACCGGCGGAAAAAAAATAAAAAATTTCTGACCCGGAGAGCCCGCTTCAAAAGTTGATTTAATCGGTGCTAATTGGTACTCACACCAGCCGCTTAAACAGAGAGGTTTTAAAAATCTAAAGGCACTAGCTAAAACTAAAATAAACAAACCATTTCGGCAATCGCAAAGCAAGAACATTTTTCTTATGATGCTATGACCGTTTCCACAATATCCACACATATTCAAAAACGAAACAGACTTTTTGTCGCCGAAGGCTTTATGTTTCTGGAATGAGAAAAAAATTATGATATAATGTCATTCCTATATAATTCAAAAAAACATTGCCATCGTATACGTTCTTAGTTCCTTTAAAATTTGTTTCGTATAAATTCCTCGAAAAATCCTGCTGTTGATGACACGAACCATAAAGAGAAGAGATCGCTAGACACAGTCCTAAGTGAGTATTACATTAATGATGTGGAAAATCGTAATAGGAAAATCTGAAAATAGTTTGCTGGGAATAGCCTGGGAGGACTAGTTTGAAATATTTTGGCCGAAAAGTCTTATAACCAACTATTTCAAAAAGCTGTCGTTCTGTAAGCTGGGTTCAAAGTGCCAGAGAGGTGAATCAAAGAAATATAAAATAGGTTACCTTACCAGTTTATGAAGATATAATTCTTTTCCAATGTCATACTTTTCGTTTACGTCAGCAATATTTGTTGTTTTCAATAACGTACAGTTGACCAATGATGATATATTCGACACTTCAAAATTTATCGAGGTACAACTTTTCCCCAATTTGTTGCAAAGGTAAAAACAATTCTTTTTTTCGACAGCAAGGTATTGCGTGATGACGTCATCAGGTTTGAAGTTCAAATTGAAGCCGTACTTTCGAAGATAGAGAAATTGTAGTTTGATTTTGTAAAACTCATAAACACAAGAAGAGTTTAGTATAATACTATATATTATAATATTTAAAATTAAAAATTTCATTATGTATGTGAGATGACGTTTATACAATTCTTAAGTCAAATGTAAGAAGGCCATATCCAAAATGAAAAAATAATAAGAATTTGAAATTTGTGAAATATCACTGACATTATAACAGACATATGACGGGCTAAGTCTATTCCTCTTCGTACTAACGAATCAAATTGTTTTTTGTGGTAAAATCAACTTTCTAAATAACTTTTCAACTCGTCAATAATTTAGTCAATTTTTTAAATTGATAACTTTCTGAGAACAGTGGCGAAAAATAGAACTTGCTTTCTGTACCTACCATGTTAGTAAGACATCAGGTTTTTCCAAGGAAGCCGAGCAAACTGTGGAAAGTGTAATATGGCTGATAAAACATGTCCAATCCAGGATAAAATTTTGTTTATTAAGCTATATCTTGTCTTTTTTGTTAACCTTTAGAAGTTATATCCCTAGTGGCCTGATCAAGACAAAACAAAAAGTAGAGTGGCGTCTGAATTTTTCATAAAAATCGGCAAAAATAGTGGAAGTCCACCAAACAGTTTTCCCAGCTCAATATTTTTCTGTTGAGTTTCAATGACGACAGGATATTCAAAAATGAGCTGCAAAATTTCTGTAGACGGCATAACTAAGGTAATATTAACTTATGCGTAAAAACATTGAAATTATCTCCGTTGATCTAGAATTATTGATTGGTTTCTGGCTTACGCAAGAACATAGTTTTTTGCCTTGTATAATTCTTGACCCTTAGAATACCCATAATCCGCAAAATCCAACTAAATCGTGACGTAAGCGAACCCAATTTTGTACTTATTTACTATCTGTTTATTATGATTATTAAAGGTTTCGCACAGGAATCTCGGGTTTGGGTTCTGAAATCTAGGTTACAAAATGGTTTAAATCCCAAACTTGAGCATAGGTTTTAGATACAAAGCAGTGGTTTTGCTTCTCACACATCATAGGCTACAGAACTGAAAATTGGGGTTTCGATCCCAAACATAGATTTTTAATCTGTAACATAGGTTTTCAGTTCTAAACTTTGATTTTGGGCTCTTAAACTAAGGTTTGAATGTCTCAAACCTGAATTTGGGGTCTAATACATAGGTTGTTGGAATAAATGTGCATTTGGTCGGCATCCTCTAAACCGGACCCGGACCCGGACCCGGACACTGGACCCGGACCACCTCAGGAAAGCAAAATTATAATATAATATAATAAGGACATTGTAATATATTAGGGCTGAAGGTCAGGAAAATAGTTAAGCTGTACAGAAAGGTTTCACAATATTAATTTGTAGAAAAACTTTCAGAAAAGCTGATTCATCTGCGAGATTTTATCCAGGTGTGAAATGAAGTCCCTGCTTGTTGATGCATGCTGTTTTTCACCAAAACCAAAATTTGATTTCAGTCGTTAACAAATGTTTAAATAAATATTGGTGAATTTGATAATAACCTGTTTAAACTGGCGAGAAACAATTTCTGATCATCATTTTATCTGGTCATTAAATTATTATGGTCTAGTATTTTCAAAGTTCTATAACAGGGATCAGGTTTTTCGGGGTCCAGGTCCAGTTTTTGTGAGGTCTTGGTTGATAGCCCGGGTCCGGTTTTTAGAAGATGCCCATTTGGTCTTCCATAATTAAAAAAGCTTTGCGCTAATTCTCCTTGTAAAATACTCAGTTCCAAGTCATACCGTTCTAAATACGAAGCATCACCTTATACCAGGTCACTATAAGGAAGGTTGCGCAAGTATTGTTACACGGCGGTGCAGGTTCAAAAAAGATTGCCAATTACAATTACACATGCACCATTTATCATAGCAAGGATCATAGAGTAAATTGATTAAATTATATATCATTGTATAGATGTTTTTTATTGCTATCATTGAGCATGCTCTTGTTTTGATATTCTACCGTTTATTGGTATTCAAGAAAATGCAGACTTGAAATGGTAAAAGCGAGAAATCATCAAAATATTAACCTGTTATTGAATGCATTTTGTGTTGTGAAATTCCTATAACTTTAGAGAAGTAGATTAAATTATATTTCAAAGATTAGCTAAATACGTTTCATTCCACCAAGAAGGGCCTCCTAGAAATATTGTTACAAACAGATAATCCATATTTTCTTGCCTGCCAGTTTCTGTGTAAAATCAAAACAAATGACGTCACGATGAAATTGTCTCAATGAACGTGCATTTTTTCATCATCCCTTCTAATTTTTTAACGTTGTTCCAATGAAATGCCTAATTCCTAGGAATACATATGAAATCTAAAAATACTCTCATCAATCCAGAGATTGTCTTCCAACTTCAACTTTACTGTTTAAAATTTAGAAAAGCTGATACTGATACAATACAAGCACTTCTTTAAATTCTAATTAAATATAATTTTTTTTCCCAAATTTTCGTTTTTCAGATAGGAATTCAAGAATCAATTTTCTAGCATCCCGTTAAAAAAAGCTGTAAAAAGTTTGAACGATTAGAACAGGGGCCACGACACAGATTTTTGATTGGAGGGGCTTTATGTTCAGTATCAGAGGAGGCCCCACCATCGTTGGGGCCGATGGGAAAAACTTTGAATTTTGAGTACCCTAAACTGGCTAAAACAAGCCTTTTTTGATTAAATATAATTTGTTTATAGGTGTTGACAAAAGCTATATGAAATAGTTTAGCATCGTCTTAAGCCAATTTTTCTTGGTAAAAGCGCATTTTTGTTTCGAAACACAAAGAGATCAAACACAATATTCCCAGATGTGAAAAGTTAGGCTGGGTATGAGTTTATTCAGTCGTAAATACCAACCAATTTTATTAAATAGTCATCATTTGGACGTGTTTTACTTGTGCAAATTAGATTGAGTTGTCAACTCCTTTTTACTGCTTAAAGATATTATGATTGGTTAACAAATTATTGGGGGGGCCATGGCCCCCCTGGCCCCCCTGGTTTCGTGGCCCCTGTAGAAACTGGAGGTTTACACAACCTTCATATTCTAAGGGCGCCAAATGTTTCCAAATGCAAATTACTGCAATTTACGACATTTATTGCCGGATATATCGTAGCTACATAGGAGATCTTCATTACACTAAGACCAACAAGTCAGCAATGTTGTTTGCCTTGAGAATTGCTTTGGAAATAACAGTAACTTGAATATATTGAATGAAAATGACGTATAACGTGTAAAGATATCATTTTGGTTGTCAAATACCTTTTTCAGTTTATACTTTTGAAAGTTAAAAGAGAATGTAGGATTCAGTTTTAAGACAAGTTGGTTTCAGTTTCAATACGAAAAAAAATTTTGATTCTTCATTCAGATTTTTCACATGTTTCAGACCTCCAATCGCATAATAAAGTCGAAGAAAACGAGGATCAATTTTAAAACTGGTAACTGACATTCATCATGCTGTTTAAATATCTGTTCATAGAAGTTTCGTTGTCTTTTCATATTTGTTTTTGTTTATACAAACATTTTCCCAGTATCAGCAAGAATGTTTATCTGTCTTTCGAAGGACGTCATGCTGATATCAGCACTGGTGATGTAATTGAAGAATATGTTGGAATCCAAGAAAACGAATGTATTCTAGCTTGTAGGAAAAGTAACGGAGAATGCCAATCTATAAATCTCCATTATATCAATGAATCAAAGATGGTAGACTGTAAGTTATTGAAAACAAACAAAATGGTTGACATGACAACGCCTTATGATGTTGGAAAGAAATTTCTTTTGCAACAAAAGGTAATACTTCAGAACATTTTTTAAATAAACTGAAAACCATGGATAGACAAAATTTGATCTCTATTTACAGTGTTTTAACAAAAACAAAGCGTTGACGCAAAAAAAAAAGGGAAATCCAATAGCAATATTTGAACTGCTTTGACTTTTAGTCAGTAACACGAACAATTAATCTAAATTTTTTTGCAATAAAACTGCCTTGTTTTCGGGATAACCAGAAGTGCAAAGCTTTTAACTTAAAGTGCATATAACATAAGATATTGTCAAATATTTGAGGGAAAATGAAAAAGAAAGATCTAGACAAGTCTTCTTCGTGCACTTTGAAACAATCTGAAGCAATAAAAGTACTGCAGCACTTAGTTAGGCAGAGAATCAATTTAAATAGATATTTTATCCGAATAAAATATATATTTGCTTATCATAGACGTTTTCCACGTTTTGAACTATTTAGGGAAAACAAAACAAAAAACATTTTATACAAGTATTTAAACAAATAAAATATTGAGTTTTGACTTTCTGCTACAAGTTTGACGTAAAATTTGAGAGAAATTTGAGAGAAATGTTATTGTAGAAAGTGTCTGTCAAAGATTTAACGTAAAGATTAAAGGGTTTAATCTACACTTCCCCTCCAATGAAATTAGAATACAACAAAAGAGCCAAGAATAATAGCGTTAATGAGGTATTCGCTTTGGGGACTAACCTTGTAGGAGTTACCGTAAGTTTTAACATGCAAGATTTTTGTTCTACATACTTTCTTTTTTTTCTACTTAGAAAGATAAACGACGTGGTTCACTTTCAATATTATCAGACACAAATGCTTGTGGTGCTTGTAACATTATCGTTCAAAATCAAGGAAATGCTTTTTTTCTTTGTGATTGCAGAAAAGGTAACCGTTTATAAAAATATAGATTGCATTATTATCAACATCTCATGAAAAATATTTATCCCCTCATTCATGCTTCCCGAAAAAAACTCCTACCAAAGAGATACCATATCACTCTTTATTCGACTACATTTTGGTTGATCCTGTCAACGTTCCTGTTCCTTTTCGTATTCCGTTGATATTGCCAATTCTTTTCTTTCCATAAATTTACCAACCTATTTGCTGATTTATATTCATGTACATATATAAAATAAGAATTGTTCGTGGGTAAAACTTAAAAGCGTTATGTTTTAAATATCTCAGAGCACTGGATTATGGGAACTAGCTATGTTATGAATGATATGCAACTTTTTGACGACAACAAAAAACAGATCTTAACAGCAATCTCTTAACAACGGACCATACTTAAAGGTTCATTGATGAATACTTCAACCTTATCCAGACCCGAGTAAAAGGGGCTTTCCAAGATCTGGAGAGGTGCTAATTCAGCCTCTCGTTCCTAAATCTTTAATTATCTACCATTAAAAACTTATACAGTATATATTTAACCTATTGGAAACAAAATAAGAGAAAAGTTACCTGGTGACGTCGTTTCAAAGTGACGACACCATCAATTTACTTAAGCATAAGCCTTAAGTACCAAATACCAATAAGTTTTGAAACGACTTTTCTTTTTGAATTTTTTGTCGGTACTTTTTGGTGTAGCAACGGTCCGGAAGTTGGTTACCACAGCAACAGA
>JANSTP010241214.1:0-11238 GCA_025330745.1 Cladonema radiatum | reverse complement strand
GTCTTTTGAGGTTTTCGGGGGATATTTGATTATTGCAGACATAGAAGAACAGAAAAATTAGGTTATTTTAGGATATACAAGCTTTTTATGGGGCCTTTAAAAGCCTTAAAGTGGGTGCTGAAAAAAATAGAGAAAGCAGAGGACGAACTGAACAATCGTGTCGATAAATAAAATAAAAAAGTATCTATAAACGAGAATTCTTTGCCTTTATCAATGAATATCTCAAAGTCTTTGAAATATTTTCTCGTAGTGTCCGCTAATTAGAAAGGAAAAATTGCCAGAATCGCCATTTACTGAAAAAATTATGTCCGCTAATTGGAGTGTCCGCTAACTGCTTGTCCGCTTTTTAGAAAGCTTTTTATGAGAGTTTGACTACGACTCGTCCAGTGTATTAAAATTTGTCCGTTAATTGGAGGTGTCCGCCTTTTAGAGTGTCCGTTAATTAGAGGGAGAACTGTATTATCCAATATTTGTTGTGGTGATAAAGTAATTTTTTCCGTAAATTTTCTTAATTTATTATCTTTTTTTACAGACATGGAAAATACGTACAAAGATGTTCCATAAAGTATGTTCTTGGACGGATGAAATTAGTTCGTCTAAAAGACGTACAAAAAAAGTACCGATGTGGACGGACGTAAATGGTAAATTTTTGGTACGTTCTCAAGATGTACCATGTAGTACGTTTTCGGACGGACGAAATTAGTACGTCTAAAAGACGTACAGAAAAAGTACCGATGTGGACGGACGTAATTAGTACATTCTTGGTACGTCCTAAGACGTCCTGTGCCCACTGGGATGGTCCTTGTGATGAAATCATGATTTTTATGAATAGATTTTGCCACAAATACTAACCTCTGGGTCTTACCAAGTTAAATTGTCAAAAGCTGTTCTATAATCCTGAAAAATGCAAGTCAAATTCACCCCACCACATTTCCCCCGAACTATTTTAACCCAAAGCCCAGTCTATTATAAAGGTTTAAAATATTAGAAATTGAGAAAAGATCAGCATACAGCCAACGTTGATGTATTTGTGGTGACGTTCAGAGAATTTCTTTGAAAACCTGTTTCGCAATTACTTTATGAGGCTGAAGTTTCAGTTTAAATTTGAAAATTGAGATAGAGCAAATCCTGAAAACTTGGTTATAGAAGAATTGTTGGAATTGAATTTCTTATCGTTTACTTACCGTTATAGCAAAGTATTTGAAAGTAAGGGTATCCAAAACAAAGAGAGTTCATTTCAGATACGTATCTTAGTAACGAAAACATTATTTCTAAGTAGTTAGCTACCTTGTGCCCAGGCCTCCTTTCTTTCTTCTAGCAAGAACTAGGAAAGAAGTCATGGCTAGAAACCTTGTTCCCTGGCCTGCTTTCCCTCTTTTGCAAGAACTAGCAAAGAAGGCCGGGGAACAAGTTATGAAAAAACTTAATACCTGATTGTTTACAGTTTGGATGATTACTCTCTCTTTGATTTGATTATCATAAACAGATGAACAAATATGAGATAAACCATTGAAATCTCCGAAAAAAAATGTGCGCTTTTCTGAAGTTGCAAGTGCGAAAACCTCATAGTCATCATGTATTGTGTAGATATACGGACCTCCTTGTTGTATCCCGTATATACGAATGTCTCTGTCTCTAATAGATACTGCTAACTTCCCGTCTAAAACAAAATATAAAATCGTGCAAAATTTATGAGCACTTATACATGAAGAACAACGTAGAATCTAGTTTTGGGAAAGCCTCATGAAAATAAACAAAAATGTAATGCCTTGACTAAGCCTCTGGACACTTTGAGACGCTTGGGGGAAAAGCTTAAACGAAGGGGGTGGGGGACGGGGGATCATCTATAAAATAGATTTGAAAGCAATTGAAAAAGATCGAAATTAATGAAACACTTTTTACTTGAAGCACTTCTGATGTCCTTCTTTCTCAAATACAAATAATATTAAAAGTAATAATGAAACAGTGCTGAATATTCAATATTTATTGCCAATTTTTCTTGACCTTCATTAATATTTTCATCCAAAATTCTAATAATTGCCCATTTCTGAAGCTTGATGGATGGGCGCTTATGCGCTTATCCAATAATTTTAACTACGATGACGCTTATTGGAGTGGGGCTCTTATAATTCCACATAATGCATGATCTTTTTTAGTTAGTTCGCTTTCTATTGAAATTTTTGCCACTTCTTAATTTTTGTCTTAGGTATTTTTGTCGCACACAGAATTTTAAGTCTGCATGCTAAGATTGGTGAACGAACTTTATATGTGGCTTTAATTGAAACGCAGTTCTAAGGTCGCTCGTAAGAAAAGCATAAGTATTTAAACTCAAATGTTTTTACCTAAGAACTTTAGGCGACAGGAATTTGTATCTACCAGTGCTCGACTATGTGGGCATTCTTTAACAACAGTGCCGTTGTCAGCAATAACTCTATCACCTGCTGGTAAATTTCGTTCAACTACAAAACCATTTGAAAGTTGTGCCAATACAGCAATCAACACGAAAACCATGAATGATATCAAGTTCATTATGACTATTGCAACTTCCTTATTTGATCTTGTGGGGAAAAGCAATTCTTTGTTGATCCTACTATATCTGCTCTTTACTATGGATAGTTAGATTGTATGAAGAATAATTCTAGCACATTTACGGAGCTAACCTAATGAAACGAGAAATTAAATGGAAGTTCCTAAACCATCAAGAAAATTTTTGCTCGTAAGTAAGTAAACTCGTAAGTAAAGAGCAACTCGTAAAATTTCTATATCAACTCGTACATTTTGCCGCTCAACTGTCAACTCGCAACTTGTTAAATTAAACAAGCAACTCGTTATATACAATACTAACTTGTGATTCTATTTACCAACTTGTAAAATTAAATTCAACTCGCAACTCGCTCAACCAGCCCGTAACTCGTAAGTTACTTTTCCACGTAGAAAAACAGTGCTGTCAAAACGTCTTGAAGATATCTCAGCCCAATGAGTTTTGGACACCTCACCGTGCCAAAGAGGCAGAGGTGTTAAAAATAAAAAAAATTCTGCGCGAATCTTGTTTATAGAGTATAATAACGTTCACCGCAATAATACGTGATTTCCCTAAAATGTTGTCAGGCAGGTAGGTGCTCCATAAGAAGGCCTTTCTTGTAAACCTACCCTTTGGGGATGGACCTCCCGTAGAAGCTTGTGACGTTATAAGTCAGATTTCTCTAAAAGGTTAATATATCAAGATCTGCCTTGTTAAATAAGACCACATTCAGCATTTAGGTGCTATAAGATGACAGATGTCAATGTCGCTAAGACATTTCTTCTATAGAAAATAAAACACTTATCGCTTAAATAACATATACTATGAAGCTGCTTCAGCTCCATTTCATTGATGATCAATAAATTAATATATTTTGGCAAAATTACTAAATTATATTAACCCTATTCCTCCGGGAGGGCACAAAGGCCCCCCCCCCAAAGTTACTTTTTGTTTAGTAACTTTTGATCTATAATGATAAAAAGAGGCAAAAGTGGCAATAAAAGACCATAAAAGAGGCAGATTTTCTCTCAGGACCTTGTTTAACCTGAAAAACCTCGAAAAACAGGAAAAAACAGGTTTTTCGCGACCATGACGACAAAATGATGACGTCATCACTTTTTTAATGACGTCATCGGTGTCAAAATTATACAGAAGTGGGCAAGAGGGATAGAACTATAAATGTGCCAAGTTTTATTGTGATTGCTTTTGTTGTTCCCATTTTATGCCACCCGGGAAGTGGGTGTCCAAAATAGCCCCAAGGGTTAAAAGACGACACCAGAGAATAAACGAAAAAATATTTATGTTTTTCAATATACTTGATGACCAAAAGAGTAAAAAAATACCAGATAAAATATAGCCCAAAATGGACTGACAGTAAAAAAATATATTTCATGAAGTAGAAAAGGTAGGAAACAACAATTAAATCATAAGACATCACACTAAAACTGAGTGCATACTGTTCTCAGTGCATAAAATAACTGCCACCTATTTTACGTAACACTACACCTTGTCTGCCACCATGTTACAGTTTAAAATAGTAGAAACACTTAACTAAAGTTCATTTAACTAAGACAAAACATCTATATATAATTTGCGTAGAGTAACGCTCCTTTTATGGAAGTGAGCACTCCTTATATGGAAAGCGAAAGTGAAATAGAAGATTTCATTGGTTAAAAACTCTTCAAAAAGAAAACCAATCAGAAAACGTCAAAAATTTTTGGAGTGAAACCATGGCGTACTTGACTAACCTATTGAGTTGAATAAGATGGAGCGGACACTGCGCATTTTTTGAATACATTACATTGAAGCTGAGAAAATCGCAGGAAGCCATTATGTTTGGTGTATTTTGAAAGGAAAACATTGCAAAGTGAATGTTATCTGTTCCTGTTTTGATACCATTGCATTTCTCTATATCGGCAAAATAAGTTGAAAAGTACACCAAACATAATGGCTGACAAAACTACACTTTCCGTTCATTTGTCCCGTCCATCTTGTTCTAGGTCAGTGGACTAACCACGTTAGTCAAGTACGTCATGAGTGAAACCATTCTAATGTTCCTAACGTTTCCCGTAAAACCTTTTCATATAGAAAACAACGAGTAAATGCGATGGGGCAAATTTTCTATAACTTCAACTATACTTTCTCTTTACTGTCGAAACTTGGTACACATATACTCCAAATACTTTTGAAGATTTTTAGGCCAATTTTTACGGTTGGTTACCGTGTGAACAACCTATAACTTCATTGAAAGGTGAGTTTACAAAATTTTTATAACTTCATCTTTATTTTGCCCTTAGTAACCAAACTTGGTACACATGTACCCAAAATGGTTGTGAATATCTTAAGGCCAATTGTGACGGTTGGTTGCTATGGCGACGGCCTATTATGTCATAAAAGCTCAATTTTTTATTTTTTTTTTTATAACTTTACCTGTAGGTATAGGTATAGGATCGCGTAGCGATATTGGACTGCGTTAACAGGCCAATTCGACACTTCAGCGTCGTGCTAAGCTTTGAGAGATGGGTATATTATTTTTACCTGTTAATAGTGCAACAATCTATGCTATAAATGCAGTAACTATTTTATTAAGAAACTCAATAACAAAACCAATACTTTGCTTTTCCTGACCATACTTAGCAAAGCTATTCTAAAACATGAGTTTGAGATTTTTTACAGCTTTGATTTAACGGTATAAGATCGCGTAGCGACCTTGGACTGCGTTAGCAGGCCAATACGACGCTTCAGCGTCGTGCGACGCTGCGTGCAGCTAGTCAATATAAATCACATTGGCCACACATCAGATATGTACCATTATCATCATTATTTGGACTGAATCAAACACTCTACTGGCTGTAGAGCATTATCATCAGTATATTAACTATAAAAGGTTTCTAAACATTTCCAGAAAGACATACAGCACTTAGTATGATTCTTAAAGACCTATATACTCGTTATGTCATTGCTTTTCCTTTAGTAGTTTATATACCGTTTTTTTCTTTTCTTTTTGGGCACATATTTTGACAAAACATTGGGGGGGGGGGCAGCTTCCCCCTGCTCCCCCTGTTCCTGAGGGCCTGTACTGTACTATACTATACTCTGCTATACTCTGCTATACTATACTATACTATGCTATACTAGACTATATTATACTATATTATACTATACTACACTAATATACTGTACTGTACTATACTATACTATACTATAGTATACTATATTATACTATACTATACTATATTGTACTGTACTATATTCTTTGCTGAACAGCTGTTTTATTTTGATGTCAGATGTCAATATGAGTTTTGGATTATTTCATGAAATGGTGTGCTTGACTTACTCAATAATTTTTGCTAATTCCAGACAATATTCACTTCTTCAAAAAGCAGCATAGAGATATTAAACGGATTTTTGTAAAATGATTCCATGCAGTTATGAAAATATTTTGTTTGGTCTATAAAATGTTTACTGAGTAAAAGTCGCGAAAGATGCGAAGAAAATGAAATTCTTGTTTTTAAGGCCCTGTTTATATGGAGGCGAGACGGGTGACAACCGAGACGAGATGACAACCCAGATATTAAGTTCTATTCAAAATATGGTATTTTGTACATTTTGTTTGTATGATCGCGGGATGTTTTTCATCTCGTCCCGCCTAGGCGAGATCTCGTTTTTTTCAACCGAGATCTCGCCTAGGGGCGAGATAATATTCTTCATGTAAACACTTATCCCGGGACAGAAGGCGGGGTGAACACTAATGTTTGCAATTTCAGCCAATAGATTTTCTGAATGTTTCTATTATCTCATCCCGCCTTTCGTCCAGCCTAGCCATGTAATTTCGTCCCAGTTTCCATCCCGTCCCGGCAAACATATCGTCTCGGTCTCCATAAAAACAGGCCCTAAAAAAGCTCCTATAAATCAGCTTTTATGACGTAACTGAATTTAACACAATAAAAAAAAATTGTGATTATTGTGATTTTTATTTTGTTTTGAATAAGAATTTACTTCTGCTGGTAAGACCATTCTGACAACTAACTGTTAATTATTTGGTATTGCTTTTTTGAGTGCAAATCATGAATAACCAAGACTATTTTACTGCACCCTAAAACCTCTTGGAGTAAAGCTGCATTTTTTAAAAAAGAAAATGAAATGAGGAAGAAGAAGCAATACGTAAAGAAAGAATTTAAACCATGTTACTGTATGTATCGGTCATCAAGAGAAGTATTACGGTCAATTCCGACAACATATTTTCAGCTGACGAGACGTCGTGAATATTACAACTGGTCAAAGGTCAAGGTAGCGTATAGTGAGGTATATAGGGACGTTTATAGAGGCTTAAAATCCCTATTCATAATTTAAAAAATTTTATATCCCTGAACATGTTTTTAACCCTATTTTAACAGGACTTTCTGGTCTTGATATATTTGAGGAGGGGTCGTTTCACCATGCTCCTTCATTTATTGAGATCTTGATGCTCTATATGGTCATGAAACTCTTTTTAAAATAAATTATGCAGAAATCATTTTGATGGCATTATCAAATTTTACAAATAACGGTCGAAAACCTGAAGAATGGTGTCATTTTATAAATCACGTCACGACGCCGTAATGACACCAATACAACAATGTTAAAATGAATGTCCCCACTGTGTTGCACTAGCACATTCAAAAACCTTCTCAAAGTACTTTCACTACAAAAAGTAATTGCTGTTTAACAGGTACGTTGTTTATCGACCTCTTCTCCCCCACCATGTAGCATAGGGGTAAACTCAAAATCTCAAGGCAAGAGTCAATTTTTTAAAATCGATCATTGATGAACTTCTATTTTTTTGGCACAACATGAAAATATGTGGTATGTCGTATATATGGTTTACATCAACGCTGCCGTAAATAAACTTTCATCTTGATGAAATTGGAAAATTTTCAAATTGAGAATCACAGTCTTATACCACTAGCCCGGAAACAAGTCTTGTAGTAGCTAACTTCATAAGTAGTAACAAACTCACTAAGTTCATAATTTAAAAATGAATTTTCTTAGCAATTGGTTCATGAGGAAATTATCCTTTCTTCATCGGCTTTTGTTATCTTTGAAGCTGTGTAGCTATCTAGTCTAGCTAGCTAGCCACATATCTAAAATGATTTTGAGTTCTGAGCCTGATTCTGATAGTATCTGACCAACCAAGATACAATTCATCTGTGTTTACCAAAGAATAAAGAACTGCTGAAGTTTTCCAGTAATACAAATGTACTTCTCTATCTTCGATATTGTTGCAAAAATTCCTCAGTAAATGAAAACAAACTTTTCATTCCCGGATTTTCTTCGAACCAGTTCGCGCAGCGCAAGATCAGAGGAAGCCGCCGGTCAAAATCTTGACAGGTAGATGCTATTCTTTCAACTTAGAAATTCTCGCGAAATGCCAAAAGATACTACAGTAGTCCATTCTCTAAACTTGCCGAGTTGCGTTTGCCGAGATACCCGATTTCCCAGTTTTCCCGATTCTGCCGAAATAACTAATATTGCGTTTTCTGGCTCTGGAATGGACTAGATCTAGTCTATTCTTGAAA
Source organism: Cladonema radiatum (assembly GCA_025330745.1). Lineage (NCBI taxonomy): Eukaryota > Metazoa > Cnidaria > Hydrozoa > Anthoathecata > Cladonematidae > Cladonema > Cladonema radiatum. Next base: position 3,159 of record JANSTP010241214.1, on the reverse strand, counting down.
ATAACAAAAAGTCTGCATTATTGACATTGCCCGCCTCCTAGTAATCCGATTCCCAAAATATAGCAAATTAGACTAGATTTCTAGTCTACCAATGGCCTGCGTTTCCCAATTCAAGAACGTTACTAGAAGAATTAATTTATACCATGTAACTGTATGGCCATGTATTGAGTGGTCCGTGTCCTGGCGTTCTGAAAATTACGAAAACTGGTTTCTTTTGCAGCTCTGAGAAAAAGTTGGATCATGACTTTGTCAACTTACTATAGCAGACCATGGATCATGACTTAGTAAACTTGCTATAGCAGACCATAACTAGATCTAGTTCAAGACAACTTTAAACGACAAACCTCGTTTCCATTGCAAAAGTGGTGTCTCGAAGTTTTCATCATAACAACAAGCGCGAAGCATGTCAGGCATGTTATACTTTTTATGGCAGTATTCACACTTTTTAGCACACTCCATTATTATTCTTTCTCCAAGCCAAAACGTGATCACCTGTTGGGCCCAAGCGAACTTTGAACACATTTTATAATATTTATTTGCGATAATTTACATGGTTTATCTGCCATAATTCCAAAGTCAATCAGGTTTCAAAGATCATTACAGACTATCTTAATGTAGGTTGAATTTAACAAAAACTATAGAAACTCAAATGTTTATCGTAAATGTTTATCCTATTCTTTATTGAAATTTTGGGAATAACGTTTCTCAATACCAACTTTGTCATTACGAAAATGCATTTAAAACCTTTGTCTTAAGGCATTTATTTTTCATAATTAAAAGAACATTAGTCTTAGAAAAAGATGCCTCTGTGGAGTGGTCGGTGCTTGGAGTTCTGAACTATGCACTGGCAGTTTTATCCAGCTATGGACTTCTTTAACCCTATTTTAACTGGGATTTTTTGCCTTGGAAATGTTAGGGAGGGATTAGTGCGACCGCCATCGTTCATATTTGACGTTCTTGATCTGCTATGGCCATAAAACTTATACTGAAGTTGTAGACAAACTCTTTCGAACATAAATTATGCAGAAATAAGTTTGATGGTAATTTCACAAAACGCAGGTCGAAAACTTGAAAAATGACCTTATTTTACAAGTGACGTCATAACGTCGTCCTGACGGCACTACAACAAGTTTAAATGAATGCATATAACTCTATAATTCGAACACTCACAGAGAGTCAGAAATAGTTCGAGTTAAGGAGAGTTGGAGTAATAGAATCGTGAATATTGTTTGAATAGAGACAGTCAACTGTATCCTCAGGTACATTTCCAGTCAAAAACCTTTTCAAAGTACTTTCGTTACAAAAAAAAAAAAAAAAAAAATTGCTGTTTAACAATTTCGCTTTTTATTGACCCCCCACTCCCCCACCATTTAATATAAGAGTAAATACAATGTCTCAAGAGTCAATTTTTCAAAGTCGATCTTCTCTAATCTATGACGTTATAACGGGCTATTGCGGAAAGTAAAAACTTCATTATTAAAACAACAGCATTTACTCTTTTCAGTTTAACAATCTATAGTTTTGTACGCTATGATCTCCAATACTTACTCTGTTATAGTCGACATCGCGACCCTGAGGAAGTTTAAACGCGGTCCCGGAGTCCTCAAAATGTACTTCTGTACCAATATGTCTGAATCCAATTAGCTGAGGTGGTGTAACTGTCACAATATCATTTCGAAAAGTTACTCGTACGTTCTCACCTTTAATGGTCTGGTCTGCAAAATGTTTGAAAGCCTCATTACCAACCCTCGGCGAACCAAATGTAATTAAGTCGACCTTGTACCCAGAATTCGAAAGGTCACCAGCCGCAAGTGTAGCCTGAGCGCCACCTAGAGAGTGTCCAGTTATAACTATATTTGCTGTCGGATGTGCGTGTCTCAGGTAACTGACTCTACTGATCATGAAATTTCGGACTGATGTGTACGAATTCAAAAAGCCTCTGTGTACCTCGCATTTTTGGCAAACTGAGTAATTTGTTTTCAAGAATTTTGAGTTTTGAATCCAATCGTCAAAGTTATGGCTTCCACGAAACGCGACCACTATACTGTTATTAACATAACGTATATAACCATGTGTATTTTTCTTACTATCTATCATTCTGAACACACCTGAAGTGTTCAGTTGATTGTAGGCATCGGCTGCCAATCGAGCACTGCTTGATAATGATTTCATCAAAGTGTCGTTTTTAAATCTGGATAGTGGTAGCATATTTGTGGCAGGACAATAACTGTTGCTAGGACAGTTATAACATTTAACGGAGCCTTGCGGAGCGTACGTACCTTTAGGGCATATATATGGAATCGTGTCTACGTTGTAGCATGCATGACCTGCCGGACATATAATGCACTTTGCTGCTCCAAACAATACGTTAAAGTATCCTGATGTGCAAATCTTACATTTGGTCTGACCACTCTCGTCCTGATAATATCCTTTTCCACATTTCGTTGCCTCAATTTTGTCATCATGGCAAAAATGTCCAATCGGACACTTTTTGCACATCGAAGCTCCTGGAACTACATTGTAATAGCCCCATGCGCATCTAATACACTTTGTCTGTCCTGTTTTGTCTTGGTAAAATCCTTTGCCACACTTAGTAGGTTTAATATCGTCATCATAGCAATAATGTCCGATCGGACACTCTTTGCATGTTGCAGCACCTGGAAGTACATTGTAGTAACCCCATGCACACCTCTTACATTTGGATTGTCCAGACTGATCTTGATAATATCCCTTACTGCATTTTGTAGGTTCTATTTTGTCATCGTAACAATAGTGTCCGATCGGACATTCTTTGCATGTTGCAGCACCTGGAACTACATTGTAATAGCCCCATGCGCATCTAATGCACTTTGTCTGTCCTGTTTTGTCTTGGTAAAATCCTTTGCCACACTTAGTAGGTTTAATATCGTCATCATAACAATAATGTCCGATCGGACATTCTTTGCATGTTGCAGCACCTGGAAGTACATTGTAGTAACCCCATGCACATCTTTTACATTTTGATTGTCCAGACTGATCTTGATAATACCCCTTACTACATTTCGTAGGTTCAATTTTGTCATCGTAACAATAGTGTCCGATAGGACACTCATTGCATTTGGCTGCACCTGGAACTACGTTGTAATAACCCCATGCGCATCTCTTGCATTTCGATTGTCC
>JANSTP010241102.1:0-20820 GCA_025330745.1 Cladonema radiatum | reverse complement strand
CGGAAAATTCCTCATTTTGGCCAAATTTTTGAAAAATTTCAATTGAAAGGTATTTTTTTAAAAAATACATATAATTTGAGTCCTTGTTATCAAAAACTACTATCTGAAGTGTTTTAGAAGTCTCTCTGTGAAGTTGTCAATTTTTGCCCCATTAAAATAGAAATTACGGCAATTTTGGGGTATTTCCGATGACGTCATCACGTGATCACGTGACCCAAGGGGGTAAGCTTTCTATTTTTAGAAACTACTAATGATACTTAATATTTGTGCAAAGTTTCATGGCAGTTGATTGACTATACGAGATTTTAACGTGAGGGGTAGTTTTTACCCTCCCCATGAATCTAACGATCTTCAAAAAGCCCATGAACAATAGGGTTAACTACCTACCCCATCCCTTCAAGCAACATAGAATTATTGACGTCTTTTTTTTGGCTATTTTATACAATGCATGTTAGATAAGGTGATATAGTATAAACCTCAATTTAAGTAAATGAATCCGAAGTTTCAATTTCTGTGATTTCATTGGGTATTACACAGTAATTAGATGGCATAAGCAAACAGCTACACCAAGTTTGGGGATAGTTTGGTGACCAGACGCTTCATTGTAGCCTGTTTTTCTTCTTGGTCAGTAAATTATCGGTCCTCATTTTGTTGATTTTTCTTTTTGTATTATTTCAGCACACGAACACTTTTAAGGTATAGTGTTTTAACATTTTTTGTTCCACCCGATGAGTACTACAAAATGGTATAAAAACTTTTTAAAACTTTTTAAGAAAAATTGTCACTGACCGAGAAAAACAATGGCGTCATTATTTTTGATATTTGACGTCATCAAAAGGGTCACCCTATTTTAATTAAAATGTATGGACCTACTTAACAGAATCAAGTTGATAGTTTGATTCTAACATGTATTCCGGAACGGGAATACATTTAGGCCTACACTAGTAAGATAATCATATATTATTGAGGTGTTAAAATTTATAATATTGTGTTCACAACCTCCATGGGCCGTTTCCACGATTTTCAAAAAAAAATGATCTCACGATCTCCACGTCCTGAGTTGTCTTCATGATTTTCAAATAATGAAATCACAGCCTCCATGACTTGACTTTTCTAACTAAACTTTAATAAGTTTAGGCCACAAAGTCCACAACCTGATGTGAATTTCAAAATATTGAGTTTACGACCTCTAAGGCTTGGCTTAGATTTTGGAAATATTCAGATCACAACCAACGTGACCTGTTTTCTCATCAAGATCTTAAAAATTTGAGCCCACGACGTCCACAACCTGATTTGTCTAGATGATTTTCAAAAAATTGAGCTCACGACCTCCATGACCAAACATGTATCTCAAAAAATTGTGCCGGCGACCGCTACGACCTGCCTTGTCTTAGTAAATTTCTAGGCTATTTTCTTAAAAAAAAAGCAAAGCTCATAACATCTTCAATCCGATAATGGATATATCTCTCTGATTCAGAAATTATTGAATTTAAAATAAAACAACCAAGACCAGCACGACGTGAAATCTGATAGGATATACCTTTTTAACTAAGCCGCTTCTCTGATAGGTAATCACTTTAATTTTGGTCTTCAAGGACATACAAGCTTCTTTACTTTGAAAAAAGTGGCGAGGGAGGCCACCTTGCCGATTAATTTATCACGTACTTGCCGTCAAATGCTTATTCCAAGCTGGTATTTTTGCATATTTATTTTTCTTCAACAAAATTATAAGCTCTTGTTTTTTTTAATTATCACCGTAATAATGTTTTGTGTTATCGATACTATGAAGACAGGAAATGACATGGTAGGAACGTGGTCATGAGTCAAAAGGAATGCTGAGACCATCACTTTATATTATGAGGTCAAAAATTTAATATTTTTAGTTAAAAATTCGGTTCCCAAAATGAAAATCAGAATTTATCCAGTAGATATCGCTTAAACACTTTTGACATTGATGTAGAAATTCGTAGCCGGAACAAAAACATCAAATTTAAGTAATACAGTGAAACCTGGGTAAGAAGTTTACTGTATAAGACAACCACTTGTTTAAGAAGGTCACTTTTGTTAGGTCTTAAAGGGCTTTTTTAAATTGAAATGAACCTCTATAGGACAGCAGCCTCTGAAAGACAACTTTTTTGGTTCGCATGGGTGACCGTCCTAGTGTACTTCTCGTTAACGTGAAAAATACACACGTTTTCTTATGAGAACAATTTGATAAGAACACAAGCCTGAAAAGTTAGTAAAAAATTAGAAGACGATAAGAACAAACCGAGGCTTGCAGTTATAAAAAAGTCGTCAGAACATCTTGCATTCTTCTATTTATAGAACAATATTGATAAATAGCATTAGTACATATGAACAATTTAAGAACCTCTCAGCCTATTATTCCTCTAAAAATATGAACAGCCAGGCTCAGGTCAGACTTTACTGCTTCTTATAAAGAAAAACGTGTATGCAATTTTGTTTATTAAAAAAGGGTGCAGTTTTTGAAACGGCAGAACAATATCAATTTAAAGCAATGCGAATATTCAGAAACCATTCAAGCGTTGTGTTTGTATTTATTGTATTTTCAAACGCTATGAAAATAAAAATACCCTAAATATGACAACTTACTCTGTTCTAAAGACCTGAAAGATCTAATAATGCCTGGCACTTATTGGTTTCGGAGTCCTGTTCCAGTTTAGAGCAAGTTACAGCTAAAGTTTACGACGACAGCAAAATTATTCAGAATTTTCCCAAAAATTGACAAAAATATTTCTTAAGAAAGGTTTGTTTCGAAGATTAATTAGAATGAAAGTCTTTTGATAGTCTTTGCCCCAGATAGATTTTTAAAACGACAAAGAAGTTTGCTGAATATTTATTACTCTTCATAAGTTTCATTTTTCACTTGAAATTGATCCTCTCCTAGGCCCCGGTAGCTATAGCACTCCTATAACCTACATTTTTATAACTTTGTTAAAAAATTAGAACGGCAGGATAAATCTTAAACGTTTCGCTCTTCGTTTTCAATTTTTCAATTAATCTTCAAAACAATCTAATATATGATCAATTTGAAATGAGTAGCCAACTTGAAAGATCTATTTCCTTTATTAATCTTGAAAATATGAGGAACTTTGTAGAGTTGACGGCTATTTAAACTTTTTCCAACGCTAGACCTACCTATAAACTGAAAACCTTCTCACTAAGAGTTTTATGAAACTACATTTGCTTAGTAAACAAACTAAATGACCCAAACTAATTCACTCTTTTCAATGTCCAAACTTGACTTTTCAAATTTTTGCAAGACTCTACTGCACAAACTATTTTACCAAGCAAAAAAATTAAACAAGGTCACGAATCATAACATATATTAGCTGTTTTATTTTACCATCCTTACAAGCTAATAGCTAGTAGAGCAAAAACATTTAAAAAATCAGTATATAAAATTGATATCACAGCTTTGCTTAAAGTTCCTTGCATTTTCACGAGGTGAAATTGGAAAACCTGCCGGATTATTGATTCTGTGATATCGGAACGTATAAGTGTTATGTTACAAAAAAATTGGGAAAAAAGTTACCGAGTTCTGAATTTTAAAACCTCCCAGGAACAAGAAGAAAAATGTTTTTGATTACAAGCAAATATTCCTCTTATTATTTCTCGCATTAGGTCCAGAATGATTATAAACTATGTTTATAGCGAATTGAAATTCATTTGTATTTATAATTCATTTTCTGTATTTAGACTTTCAAAAATCAAGTCAGCCAATTCTTTCTTTTTTTCTAGAGTAAAGCTTCTTTTGGGTGCTATAAACCTTTACCTTTGCCTAATATTAAATAATTTCTAATATAGTTTACCGAAACACAATTTGGCACCAAAGTCATCTCTTAAAGTAGCCCATTTTTAGCAAACAAACGAAATTCTTGGTATTTGGTAACTTGATTTTTGCGGATTCTGAATGGCAATTTCTATTTCCCTCCCCCCTAGTAAAGAAAGTAAAGAAAGTGTTATACTTTCATTGGTGTGGTAAATTAAACGTATCAAGGATAAAAGTTATGCTGAATTTTTTATTAGGCAACACGCACAAGAAAAATTGTTTTTCACCACATTGCCTGCAATCTAATGGCGTTATAACTTTTTCAATTGCGTCATCACTAACAAAATTACACAGAAGTATAGAAAAAAGATTTTTTTCTATCAGTGTCCAAAGTGTCACTATGGCAGGAATCATTGCTTCTCATCGTTTTGCTCCCCACCCTCTTTTATCAAGATGGTGAAAAAGCACCGTGTAGATGAGGTTAAAATTATTCTTTAGATTGCATAAACTGAATACATTGACAAAAATTACATAAATGTATCATATATTCAATAACGTTTTTCATGTTTTCTTTTAGTATCGTTGTGCGCTAGCAAAGATATTAATAGCCCATCACGTGAGCAGCTTTGCTAATTTTACAGATGATGGCAAAGCTATAAAAGACGCATTTGCAGCTATAAAAGACGCTACCGAAGTGTTTTTAAAAGTGAGTGCATATTTGGTTACTTTTAGATTTCTCCCGAAGCTGAATTCGCACAATTCAAATTCCAGTAATGTATGTAAAGTTCATAAACTTCTGACAATCTCCTGGCAGCCAACTTATGTGGGTTTGAACTCTTGCAATGTGAAATGAGTGTAATCCAAATTAATTTCAAATACTACAAGATAATTCTAATTTTAAATGTTGTCAACAGTATTCGCACGGCTATAGCTGTATAATATTGAGTAAGATGATGGGCATTACTGGACCTTTAGCATCGACACACACTGCTTGATTCTATGCGATGCATTTTGAATTCATTGCATTGCTTGCATGATATAAGTAATTATATAGTATTATATATTTAATTCGTTGTGACATGCATACGCGTAATTGATCTGTCCTGAATTTAATACACACAATTCGTCATGATTTTAATGCATATTATATACGAGTAATTAGTTCGTTGTGAAGCGAAAAGGCCGAATCTACATGCAGATAAAGCCTTTTTCAAAATTTAAAGATCTTAAATTTGTAATCCACATTGGCAAAACAAAATAAGAAGCTGATTACATCGGAAAAAAGGTTTCAGTTATAGACCGTTATCAAGAAAACTCTTGGGTGTATTGAAATTTTTTTAGGTTGAATTGAAATCTTTTCTGATTATACGAGAACGGTCTGGTTCACTGCAACAGACTGGCTAACTTAAGTGGATCAATTCAGTTCACTTCAGTCAACCGTTAGCGTCCTGAAATGTAGATATAATCAAAAAATGTCGTCTGAGAATGGACCAGAGAACACAATCTTGCACTAACAATGCTCGAAAATTAATCAATGACACCCACCTTCCGGTTTTCGCTAAAGTATAGATTCATTTAATTCTGTGGCCAAAATGAAAACATGTCGAAAGCATGCTTTTCGTTACGCTGCGAATGGAAAGAGTTATATGCTGGTTTGTTTGCTGTTTCTACGTCAAATGCATATGGAGAAAACCTTACATCTGTAATAAAAGATAGGATAATGCCATAAGGTTCTTCAAAATTTGGAAAATAATTGATTCTTCAAAAGAATTTCCACTATCTTGTTTGTCAAAATTCACCTCAAAACTTGTTTGAATTCGCTTATGAACCAGTCTGTTCTTTTCTTCATATAATATCAATGAAATAGTTTTCTTACAGTTTGCCTAAGTGAACCAGTACCGGTCCAAATTTTTTCAATTAATCAGCCTCTAAGTTATTCTTAGGAAACTATTATTGACATGTTTGCATGAGTTCACTCTGTAAGCACTTTGAAGTTTTCGATAGCGAATAAAAAAGATTTAGCTTATTCATTTTCATCTGTGATTGTGGATAAAAATGTCTAGAATTCAGGGTAGAATTGAGCAGTTTTCTGATTTTGACTTAACGTTTGTCATGCCATTTTTGAGAAACGAAATCAAGGGAGGGACAATTTGGTGATTCCCCTATGCAATTACCCTAAAGAGCTGCAAAAATATTCAAGAATGGAGCTTGGCATTTTTCCACTATTCACCCAAGAGCCTAAGGCTCAAGGCTTATGTAGATACATCGCTGCGTCGCCAAATAAAAATGTCTTCTTTCAATTAACGCTTTTGTTGCAGAGTTATGCTTAAAACCTCGAATTTTTGAATATTTTTGACCACGGTTGTATATCGCACAAGTTTTTGAATAGATAGAACTATTTTGATTTTTTTTGTGATTGACTAATACTTTATTCCATAAAACACAAAATATTTTCGAAACGTTTTGAATAAAATTCACAAAAATTTCAGAAGAAAAGTGTTATCGAACTACTTCCTGCGTCTAGCTGCTTAAAAACGAAAAAAACGGTAATAATAATCACTATCGCGAAAACCACTTTTAAAAACAGTTTTCGGATTTGTTTTATTTTTTAATTTGTTTTTTTTTTTTTTGACCCCTTAAACTGTCCAGTCAGCAGCAACAAACTGCCTTTTGTAGCCCTCTAGGCATCAATTATTCCACAAAATATCACTGAAGTTTTCATAAGCCGACTTATAATCATGAATGATTTGCCGTTTATTCTTTTATTCAAGTATTTTGCTATTCATTATTCAATCAACCAAACTACAAGATAAAAGATTTCTAAATAAGATCCTAACTTTTAGTCCCATTCCGTCTTAAATACTCTTACAATAAAGTATCTTTTTATAGAAATAAATCTTGAAAAGAAGGAAAGGTTTAACAGGAATGTGTAACAAGATGGTAAATATTGACAATCGCATCTAGAAAACACATGAACGAAATATCTGAAATTATAATTGCAGCGCACATTGATGCAACTAACTTATGAGTATAAAACTTTCGACAGTTTTATTACGTGAATTACCTTAATTCACAAAAATTATCAAATATAACAAATAACACATATAACGAATGCAGTGCATCGAATCAAATGGCATGCCTCCATAATACAAGTGTCAGTCTGGTGTCAGTTTCAAAATCTCTGTCAAAGCTCTGTTGAAAAAACAAAAGTAGGTCGACAAAAAAAATCATACTTATTTAGGAATTCGACATAGTAAAACCGTGTATTGTCTATTACCTAAGTTCATAGTATGGCCGCACTTGTAGCAAAGATTGGTAAAGTAATATTTTCTGCTATGGCGCAACCTTCAATTCTTGGACACTATCTTCATCTACAAGTTTTTGTGTGCATTTTGTATTATTCGCTTGGTTCATTCTGTTGATTTCATGAGAGGAGGAAAGTTTTATTGAAATATTCAAAACAAGCTTGAGGTTTTGAAACATTTGAAAACATTGAATTTGCATTATTTAGGGAAAAATCTGTGTTAGCGCTGTTCAAGAAATACATTGGGATGGCCTAACTTACCCAGGGATGTATCTAAAAATGTTTTAAGAGGATCAAAACTGACATGGCAAAAAACATAATACATTCTTATGGGAAAAATAAGACCCTCATACATTCTTTTTTATGCTGAATTATAGCTATAGCCTATAGCCTATAAACTTAAATGAACATAGCATAAACCTGTATGGTTGACACTAATAATATATCACCTTACCAAAATACCATTTTAATACCAATTGAAAACCGAAAAGTTATTCAACTTAAACCCATGCTAAAATTAGGATTTCGTGTTCATTGTTTTTGGTTTCTTTATGGATTAAAAAATAGTATGACATTATATGATAATTATACAGATTTACATAACAGAATAGCAAGATTTGTGACAAAAGTTAACAAAGAAGAAATAAAACAAAAACATTAAATTTATTAATAGTTACTCAAGCTAAAGAAATTTTCAAAATTATCTGGCTGAAGAAATGAGAAGCATACCTCATTTCGATTTTGCTATATTTGTTAACTTGGTGTTACTTGCGCTCATCTGGAGTATGAACAAAAGTTTGTTGACAATCCATGTTCAATATTCTGGAAAGAAAAGAGCTTTTCGTGAGTGATTGTGAGGAAACTCAGAAAAATAACTCCGCTGCATGGCTAAACTAAAATCAAAACATGAGCAGAAGCATCCAATGGAGCATTCTAGAAAAGAGCTGTTCTTATTTATTGCTAGCTAAGAAATTTCTAACTCTTTTTTGATCATGAAATGCGCAACAATGGCTTTATTTCTACAGCTAACACAAGAAAATACAAACATTTTCGTTATTTGGAGCCGTTCCAATCTCTCATTGAACATTCTCCGAAATTTTATCTCCGTAAATAGCTGTTCTTTATTCTTACTGAGCACTTTTTAGAAAATTTTCTGTCTTCAGTACCGTTCTTAGTTTTAGCTGACGCTAAGATGTCTTTATTTTCTTGAATTTTCTTCCCAAGAGCAGCTCTATTTCCAAGCTAAAAATGTTTGTAGAACGGCTATTTGTAAGTACGGCTCCATTGAGTGCTTTTGCATAAACATCTAAAGTTATAAAAAATTCAGTGGAAACACATATGATTGGTAATAAAGCATAGAATGGTATTGACCCTATTAGTACTGGCCTTTTTAGGGAATGCGACACTGAGGGGTGCAGATCTCTGAAACCACTAATCATGAAGCTACGACGCTTGGTACATTGAAAGAACAATTTTTCCTGAACACGTGTATACACCATGGATATTTTTAGACTCTATTTTCTCAATCATTTCTTAAATTAACCTAAGCCAAATTTTCCAAGAGTTGACCCAACCCTGCATTTATTTGGAATATATTCAAAATGATTACATATGTTATGAAGGTGGAAACTACCTAGAAACTTATAATGTTATTATGCAACCTCAATACTAACTTATATTTATATTACAATAATCGCTCAACGTTATGCACGGAGGAATAGCATCTTTGACATAATCTTTAACACACACAACAAATATATCAATGACAAGTATAATAATGCTTTATAGTTAGTTTCAACCCCTTGTTCTAGACTAACCACGCATTAGAAACAAGGTGAAGTCACCCAACAGTAGGTCTGTTTAGCAGTCATCACTAGGAACTTTATTCCAATATAAAGCAACAAAATCTGTGAAAAGGTCAAATAATTTGAAGGGCAGGCGACAGGTTTCACTATTACTACAGTGGCTCCTAAATATACTTTAAAAGACATGAACATGATATTAAGAAAATATTTATTTTTGAAACGACTTGATTAACTTGATCAAAAGATGCGGATAAATTAGAATAATCACTGCAGTGTTTTTGTAAAGATTTTTTGATGCATGACTTAATTTTAATTGTAGTTGCACCTTGTTTGTTCATTCTCCTAAGGGGTTGCTTTGCAGCTATTTCAAAATTTACAGCATTTATACGACATTCTTACTATTTCCAAGTTGAAATTGTCTCTTTTGTCATAAAACTTGATGTTGCATTGCCTCTGTTTAATGTTAATATTAAGATCTAAAAACAAAGCCTGGTTGTCTCTTATGTTTTTTTCGGTAAAATTTAGCTCTGGAGGGTGCATTTTATTAATGCTTTTCCAAAAAAGATCATTGTCATTGAGAACAATGAGCTCATCAATGGGGCGAAAAATGAAAGAATGTTTTCGTGCTGCTATCAGATCAGTCTTTTTCAATTCATTTATCCAACAGTTTTCATAAAAATATGAAAAAAGATTAGCAAATAATTGAGCGGGATCTGATGCTACTAGTATTCCGATAATTTGTAAATGCAAGATTCCCCACTGTGAAATAACAATTTTCTACTAAATATTTAACTGCATCTTTTAGAGACTCGTTGTCAAAATAGATACTGTTTTCTGGTTTATCTGTCAACTACTGTGGATAAATAGAAGATAATTTAATAAAATTACATCCCCTACTATTAAAACAGAACTCAAAAATGTCATTTTATTCATCTATGAATTGTTTAGTGAAATTTTAGTGTATAGAGTTGAGAAATCGAATGTTGGTATATATTTTGTTTTTACCTTGAACGGACCTAGTTGATTAAAGTGTATTATTACAAAAACATTATTAAAGGGATTCCGAGGTGAAAATATGTAAGTTGGGTTCATATGAAAAAGGAGAAAAAATGATGAACACCAGTTTTTATTTCATCTCAATTCGACATTTGGTTCTCAAGATGTTTGAGTTTAAAGATTTGTCACTTACGGAATTTTCCTGAATAGTTGAAGAATTTGTGATGTCATCTAGTATATAGAATAATTGCCCAAATCTTGAATGTGGAATACCTCAGCTTATAATATAAATCCATGCATAAAAATTTAGCAAAGCTTTTTTTCAACAAATGAATTCTTTTTTTGAGTTTGGAATCTTTCGAAGACCTTTAAAATTAAAAATAATTTTAAAACATATTTTCAAAAGCTCTAAATTGAGGACAGCATGATATTCAAAAGGGGCCTGGGACTAGTGACCCAAGGCTTATTCATCAAAATATTTATGGCAGAAGAGGTGTAATACAAGTCTACTATCTTTATGAAAGTTTTTAATTCTATAGCACTATTATAACCCGAAATATTTAAAATTGAAAATTAGGGCAATTTTTCTATACACTAGATGACATCACAAATTCTTCAAAATTTTAGGGAAATTCTCTAAGTGACAAATCTTTAAGATCAAAAATCTTGAGAACAAAAAGTCAGATTGAGATGAAATAAAAACTGACATTCATATTTTTTTCTCCTCTTTCATATGAACCCAACTTATATTTTCGCCTCGGAATCCCTTTAAATAAATAAAGACATTTGTCAAGTTTTTGCTTTGATTTATCTTTTTCAATAAAGCAGCACAGTTTAAAGATGTTTTTTTATGATTTGCTTATATATTATATGCAATAATACTTGGCTCATCAAAGGAAAAGTTCTGTCAGGATATTGTATTATGACCAGAGTAAAATCATGACCATTGATTGGAACTAACTTTGCAATGCCGGCAGCCCATACGGAAAAACATTATCTACTCTTCAACAAGATCCGATGCCCGTTTTGCAGTACAACTTTATACTCTGACGCTTTGGACATGCTCATATTCAACAAAAGTAAGATGATATATATGTTCCAGAAAAAAAGACAGCAGTTTTTTGTAGCAAATCCATTAATAATGGAGTAAATTAGTAGAGCTAATTTGCTCATTCCAAAGTGTTTGTTTTGTAATCATTCAATCATTCGAAAGTCACAGAAATGAAACAATAACAGTCTTATATGTATGTACGCCATCACTAACTGAAAGGGTGCGTGCCTTTTCTCAGAAAACCTGACTAAAATTGGATGTTTATAAAAGCTATTAGGATCTCCATAAAGTGAAAAATCACATTATGACATACACTTGACTTTTGGTAACTCGAACACTGGAAAACTCGAACTACTCGGTAGGGCGATTTTTTTTTCAGTCCCTTGAACCACAAAACTCCTTTCAGAAACACTCGAAAACTCGAACATCTCAGTAGGTCGAACTTTATTTAAGGTCCCATGAAGACTCGAGTTATGGAGAGTCGACTTTAGATAATTTTTTTTACAGAAGAAAATAACCTGTTGTCAAACAAGTATTAATCAATATATGATGAACACATAGTAAACAGTAAAAAAATTATCAAAAAGTTTCCCATTGTTCTAAATTTATACAGCATCTTGTCTTAACCATAAGATCCCAGGTAGAGGATTCAAACTGTAATAAGTGAAAGATTAAATCCCCAAAGGCTAAAGTTATCAAATTCTGTGTGGCGTACATCATCAATCCTTTACTTTTTTGACTTATTGGGTGCTTTGCTTAAGGCTGTATATTGCTTTATGATTTAGTTGAAAATCTTTCTTTAATGTTCTGAAAAACATAAACCAACACGACGGCTTGTGAAAGTTGTTGTCTATCTTGACTTTCCTAAAGTACACATTTTCCAGAAAACTTTCTTCGTATATATTCTAAAAATGCACAGAACAATTCGAATCTCTATTGCGATGATGCCACATACTTTTTTGCTCAAACGCTCAAAAAGACAGGGCATATTTTTTTTTATCTTTTTGCTAGCTACTGCTAAAATAAATCTCTATTAAAAAAAACATTTGTTGTTTGTTTGCACAAGAAGTAAAGGCGCAGAATATCAAATGATTTACATGGGAAGATAATAAATTTTAAGCTGTTCAGAGATTAGAAAAGCAATACCTCACTCCGCATCTCAGCAGAGAAATTTACTGTTTAGGATTCCAACTTGAGAATTTTAGTTGTGTTCATATGAAGAGGATAAAAAATGATACTAGGTTTTATTTAATCTAAATCCGAATTTTTCATCGTGAAATATTTGAACTTAGAGATTTGTAAAACTAAATATAAGAGATTATAATAATGCTATCAAATTGAAAACTAACGTATAGACAATTCATAATTATTAAAACTCTTCTGTAATAATTTTTTTGAAAAAGCTTTGGGTCGTTAGTTTCATACCTCTTTTAAAATTCATGTTGTGTTAGATTTAGATCTTTGTAATTGACGATTTCTTAACCCTATTTGTCACAGGTTATTTTTGTTAGTAATTACGACATCATTTACGTCGGGCGATACGAAATTTCCGAAAAAAAAAATATTTTCAGCCATAAACTGCCCTAATTTTCAAAATATTCAGTTGTTTATCATGAAAACTTGTCAGAATGGAACCATTACTACGTTTTATCAGAATATAGACATAAAGAATACATTCAGTTCAAAAAATTCTTGATTGTGTATAAAGAGTATTATTTTTCATTCAATTTTTCGACAAATGTGGTCCAAAATTGGGGCTTTGTGACCGTTTAAGAGCCTAAAAATTCACGAAACTTGGCCAAAACGTTTGCTAGTCCTTAAAACTAAAGGCCATAAAACCTTAGACACAACGGCTTTGCAGAAAAAAAATTGACAGCATAAAGTTTACAGGGGAGGAGGCGGAATCAACCCCCACCCCCTGTGGCAAATAGGGTTAATGTGCATTACTTGAGCTTAAATTTTCAAGCGTGCTAACACTTAAAAGACTTGGGTATTTTTTTTCTTCACATGATGACATTACAAATTCTTCAACTTTTTGTGGAAATTCCCCAGGTAGCAAATACTTGAGCTCAATCATCTCAAGAAAGAAAAGACATATTGAAATGAAACAAAAACTGATGCTCATTATTTTTCCTCTTTTCTCGTATGAGCAGAATTTATAATTTCTCCTCGGAATTCATTAATTAAAGTAGCTATTGGATTGAGTGTTCTAGGTCTTCTGTGCACTTTGTTCCTTCAAAATTTAAAAGATTATTTTGCTTCAAGTCTTAGGACAGACACCATCTTTCTTTTCAAATTATTCTTATCCACGTCTGAAATTAAGATAAGTGAAGCGCGACTTTTAGATTTCCCATTAAAGTCAACACAAATAAAAAGTCACTTTTAATATCCAAGATCGTCAACAAAAACGCAGAGATTCTTCTTGAGCTTCAAAACGTTACACAGGGTGGACTGTTTTTTTTGCTGAATGTGTGAATGTGGCTGAAAATCAGCCTATTTGTTGTACCGATTTTACTCAAGCGAATCTAGAGCTCATCTTTATTTGGATAACATTTCCAACTACTATACACGTACATTCTAAACGTTAAGATATAAAATGAAATACTAGGACTTAACAAAAACCTTAGAGCCTAAATTATATTTATTATTAATTATTGCAAATTATATATTAAAATATTATAAAGGTGAGAAGTACAAAAAAATAAATTGAGAAGTTACAAAACATGTAATAATCAAAACATAATCATAAAACATTCCTGATGTCGATGGTAATATCCTTTGACATCAGCCTAATTCCGAAACGGATTGACCTTTGACATAATCGAGAAACACAACATATAAAATGGCCAAATCAGTAAAAATATGTGATAAATTAGTTTCGACTCCTTGTCCTAGACTAACCACAGGTTTAGCAAGGCAGAGTCTCCAAATAATGTGTCTGAAGAGTATTCATCTGTAGGAACTTTGCTGGACATTGAAAAATGCAAGTTATTTGACCAGAAAGGCAGCTACCACTGGGGACCTACATTTCAGTGGCTTTATCAAAAGACCTGAATGTTGTGATAGTTAAACATACTGACTTCTGAAATATATCAAAGGATTTTGTGACTTTAGAAAAATCATATTGATGTTTATGGAAATATATCTAAAGTGAAAAATTGATTTTTGATTTGAGTGTACCTTATTTTTTCTTTCGTTTTATTAATAGCTATGGAAGTAGAAAACTTTTGGCTTTTGCTGCTTTGCATAGCTATTCGCAGAAATCCAGCAGTTATTACATTGTCTCTTATTTTACTACGACTTTTACTAGATCTATAAAGCATTCCCACTATATCATAAAATAATCTCTGTTGTCAAACAAGGATATATCAAATTTGTTCCTTATGGTCTTTTATATTCAAATCTAGAAAAAATGCTGAATCATAACCTATATTCTTCTTTTTGAAGCTCTGTTGGATACATGTTTATATGTTATCAAAAAAAGTTGTTATAGCCATTTATTGCTTTTAAATCATGGAATTTTTTTGCCCTGATAAGTTTTCTTTACATTATTTATCTGCTTGTTTTTACAATGATATCAAATTAAGTTTGCAAAGAATTGCTCAGGATAAGATCCTATTGAGATACCAATAGTTTGTTTTAAAACATCTTTACCCGCTGTGAAACATCAATTTGGGATTTATATCTAACAGCAGATTTCAAAGATTCTTGGTCAAAATAAACTCCTCCACTTGGTACATCTTTCACCTATTAAGCACTTTTCTCAGATGCTTCTTATGTTTTTTTTTTCATCACCGTTCAAACAAAAATCAATAATATGATTTATGACATCCAAAATTTTATAGTATTGTATATTTGGTAGCAAATCAAAAGTAGCAATTGGTACACGTTTACCTCGAACTAATTTTATTTATTGATTTCATGACTGAGAAGTATGGGCAGGTACAAAACGCATAATGCATAACGCATAAAAGATGAATTATAACGCATAATAAATAATGCATAATGAGTAACCGGATACCGCAAGAATTTAAAGAATGATATGTCCCTTCCACGTTTCTTCAGGTCTAGTATAAAACCTTCCTCTCTGTCAATATCTGGAAAAAAAGTATTTATTTCAAGAAATAAAGAGTTATAAAACTGCATTAAATAAAATTTAATTCTGACACTGAATATTATCTAGGAGAGATTATTGTTTCTGAATATTAAAAACACTGATGTTAAATCTCAACATATTGCAATCACTGACAGCTTTTTCACCCTTTTATGT
Source organism: Cladonema radiatum (assembly GCA_025330745.1). NCBI lineage: Eukaryota > Metazoa > Cnidaria > Hydrozoa > Anthoathecata > Cladonematidae > Cladonema > Cladonema radiatum. The sequence goes on along the minus strand of JANSTP010241102.1, from coordinate 5,601 downwards.
GACAATTGGTAAATCAAGTGAACTTGTCTGATGTCATGATAATATATGATGATATAAATACCCTATAAGATGTCAAAATTTTAGCATTCTGTCCCAGCCCTGGCTCCTTTATCTGAGTTGATATATAAAATTGTTTGCAAATGATAACTTTGTTGCCATTGCTATTTATATTAAAAGAGTATGACACAATCCTGTTTTCAAAAAATCACTATATGATAAGAAAAATCTGCATTAACATATCATAGAGGTATAACAGAAATCAGAAGAAGTCAAAAATTAATAAAAGATTCAGCAGGGTGTCAGAAAAAGGTAAAAAATAAAAAAAAACTTGGCCATGTGAAAAATCAAAGCATATTGTATTATTATTGCTATGGCCACCTCAGAGAAAAGCACAAACATTTCTCTGACATAACATATTATGTTTGCTACCATGCTGTAATATGATTACAAATACCTAAAACTGCCATCATAATGAATTGAGATGACTAATCATTACCTTGTATAAAATACTTGGCCAACAAGCATAACCTCAATAGACAAATCAACAGTGGACACAGAAAATATGTGCTTTAATTATTATCTGAACCAACAATGACACCCAACTGGATGAAGAGCATCATTGTCAGCGATTTTACCAGGTGTTTCGGACGAGCAAGCGTCATCCGCAAGTTTCAAATGACATGAAAAAACAACATGGGGAAAAGACAGGAAAAGCTAAAATTATAAACAATTATTAAAATTGTTTATAATTATGAAACCAGCTCTATGAAAAAGTAGTGTAAAAACTTTAAAATTAATTTTTATAAATATATTTAACCATGAACTAACTGTTTTCAATGAAACGAACATGTCAGATATGGGCATAGCTTATATCTACATGTCATGATGTCATGATAATGAATAGATTGTTTGAGCAGATTTGTAGACACACCATATCTTAAAAACTCAATTGTTTGTTATAAAGTCTTCTGACTGTTGCTTTAATATTTTGTTTGGGAGCCCTCTGATATTTCATTCTACTCACCAACTGCTTTCAACATTCAAGAAATAATTTTTAATTTGAAATGTTAATCTGCCAATGCGAGACCTGCAAAAATACTGTTGTAAAGCGTTTCCCTTCGCCTAAAGCTGGAATTGCTACGCATTTTTACAATAAAAAGTTAAATTGTCTTTCTTATCAAATCATGAAGTGAATTTTTTGCAAGGGGATTGATTAGCTCTATTGACCCCCTAGACACACCCCTTACTAACTGCTTTGTTAATTCGTTTTAGAGTAGCGTTTTCCCTTTTTAATTTTTTATTATGATTCTTTAGCTGAATGATATTGGACATTTAGCAGAATGCAAGATGACGGAAGCAATGATTGATATGGATAAACCGTTCAAAGTTCGTGAGAAGGTAGTATAATATAATAAAATACTATTAAACTAATCGTATAGGTCCTATTGATTTTCCAAGAAAGTTTAGTAACTCCAATATTTTTTCCATTATATTCAACAAAGTTTTGAGCATACTGCAGATAATTGAAAAGTATTGAAGACTCAGATCTCTTTATGTTTCCTCAAAACTTTTATTGCACTTTTTATGCAACATTATTATCACAATTAATTAGTCTCGTAGAAGACAAAAGTAATATTTGGTTGCCTATTAAACGCAAGTGATGTCTAAAGAACCATTTACATTTATTTACTATATATAGAAAAATAAGGTGCCTCGATTATATTTCTATTGAGCTTCTCTGCTATATTCCTTCTTTAAACGCGTTCTCTTCCTGACCAGTTTGTCAATTTGTGAATATTTAGGTGTGCAAATGTTTAATTTCATGTATGATATATGTTTAAACTCTAGTGTTTATTTATTCAACCTTTTATGTCCTTTCTTCCATACACATCATTTAAATCTGACGGGTGCCATAGAACTGGCAGATTATGCTTAGTCGTATGAAACACCTTATTACAATGATAATATTGCCATTCAGCCAGTTGGATATTTGATTCGATTCAAATAATGCTGTTGATATATATTTAAATTTGGCCTATGTAAAATATGCATTTTTTGTAAAACCGTAAATGGGGGTGAAGGCATGATGTAAAGTTATAAAAAATAGGCGACAGAGGTTTTTTTGCGGTGAGAACAATATGCATACAGTTCTGATTAGCGGATTGATGCTTTTTGTATGTTTTATCTCGTTTTCTAAAAATTTTCTTATATTCGTATAGATCTTTAATTTCAATATGTCATATACTTTATTATTTCAAAAAATTTTTTTAAGGCGGGGGTAAATGCATCAATATTTTCATCAAAACCTATCAAAATCACAATTTTGATGAAAATTTTGACGCATTTTAGATGAACCATATTTACGCTAAAAATAGAAAAATTGAACAAAGAAGGAAAAAATTGAGTCTGATGGAGTTTGATGAAGTTTGTTCTCAAACAAACGTTTTATCAAAATAAATCTACTCAATAAGCCAATTTTTTTTGTTTGATGGGTGTTTGATGCGTTTGAGCTGATTTCATCAAAATTTTATCGATTTTTTTTTAGTTGAAAATGCTAAAAACTAAAGAAAACGAACATAGTTTTTGAACATGAATGTTTTGACGTAATGTATTTTGAGGGAAGTGCAAATGGAAAATTCAGTTTTATCAAATAATCAAATTTTGATGAAAATTTCAAATCAGAAAATTCGGTTTTGAAGAAAGTTTTTGATGCATTTGCCTCCGCCTTTTCATACCATGTACATCATCCTTTTTAATACATTTTGCCTCTTTAGCCCCTTGACATTCAAGACTATTTATTTCTTGTTATCACTTTTTTAAAAAGTTTTTTTTTTAATTTTGGAACAGTAACATTTAACCACGAAATTATCTTCCTTTTATATATTTTTTCCTTAGAATTATTCAGTGCCATTTAATCATGAAAGAAAATATTTCCTTTTAATCTTTATATTTTGGTCTGTTAATTGTCCAAGTTACTAATTACTGAATATTATTCAAATTCTTGATATGTGAATTCCATCTATGTTTGAAAGTGAAGCTCGAAAATTGGTGTTTTACAGTGTAGAGCGGAGAAAAGTTTTGAGTACTCCTGTCCCGTAGAAACCCTAATTGTTAGATAGATGATGTATTTTAATATCTATCCGAAATACAACTGTAACTAAAATTATTTTTTACATTCATTCAGAAGATACCACTACTTTCAAAAATCATCATACCGTAAAGACTATTAGTATTTACAAACATTGTTCTCACAAGTGTTGGTTAATTCAAAAAGAAAAAGGATAATGAGAGTATCCCACCCATACCCTGCTCAAAAGTTTCAAACGTTTACCTTATTCTTTATTTTCAACGTTTTCAGCAACTCTTTGACTCGTTAGCATTGTGTGTTAAAGGTTATGGCGAAAATCATTTATTGACATTACGAATCTTATGTAACATTGGGATAACTTACGAACGAGATGGGAAATATAATCTGGCTTACAAATTTTTTTGCCGTCACAAAGAGACTTGTATGACTGTAAGTTTTTTTCCTTCAATTTAATGTTTTTTTTACTTCAGTCCGTGTACCAGGAACTTCACTCAATTTGATAATGGGTGTAAGAAATAGTGCATTGGGTAAGTTAATTATTCTTTGGAACGATTACTTGAGGCAAGTCTACTTTCCTAATGAAATCATTTGCATAATATTAAAAAGCTATTTGAGGAAGTTTTCGTCGCTGAAATAATGTTGCAGGCCATCTATAACGGATTTAATTGTTGTGAAATTGACCTAGTAAATAAAATAGTCTAGTACAGATTTTCTCAGCTATTAGTAAACAGTGAGAACTATGTTTCTCGCCAGTAAAAAGAAATACGTGTAAGAACGGTTAAAATCTTAGTTAGATAAATATATAATCAAAAACTCCTCAACAGTCCTACAATTCGAAACTTCAATTAATAAAAACGTCCTAGTAACTTCGTAAACACAAACTGTCAGAAAAAAACGTCAATGACAATGAAACAGTGAAAAACCCTATTTTGCATGGGGGTAGGGTAAATTTCCCCCCCCGGGCCGAATGACCCCCCCCCCACAGGACCCCGGTCCGAATAGGGTTAAAGATTTTTAGACCCAACCACCCACCTCTCCCCTGACGACGCCCTCTTATTTGGGTATGAGTGTAACATTTTTTATCCAATATCACACTCTTTCTGCTGTAACTTGACTTATACTGAACCTTTCATGATCAAACTTCACAGTTGAATAGACGACAATATTACGAATACATGTTGGCGACATACCGACATCATTGACGTCAATATGACGTCATTTTTTGCAGATGTCGTCACTTTCCGAAAAATGGCGATTTCAGAGTTTTTGATGACGTCATCACTATGACACGTATTTAGTCCAAATAAAAACATGCTTTTTGAGTAGATTTTATTAGTTGCTACTAGTATACAAAGTTTCATCCAAAAATACAAAGTAGTTCTGAAGATACAGCCCTGAGTTGAAAAAACTAAATTTTTGCTTTTTTGGCGCCCTTTAGAAGGCCTTTTTAGGTCGAAATTGTTATAAATTCTTTATGCAGTATAGATTACAATAAGTTTCGATTGATTTCCATCAGTATTCGTTTTATGATAATTTTTTACTGGAAAATAGCAAAGAAAATAAAAAAACCTTAATTTTAGCTTCTTTTTGACGTTTTTAATGACGTCATCTTCTAGTCACGTGACCTGTGGCGTCAATTTTTTTATTTTTCTAAACTTCACATGTTGTTTTATATTTGCGGTAAGTTTTATCCATTTTGGTTAAGAATTGGCGATTTAAACCTGGGGGGGTAATTTTACTCCCCCCCCCCCATTCTCATGCTTCTAACGTACATAAAGGCCCATGCAAAATAGGGTAAAGATTGAAATAAAAACAGAAAAAAATGCGGTATGTTTCAATCTGATGACTGGGATCACAAAATGTAAGTATTTACAAGACTTTCATAATTGACCCAATCACTCTTAATGCTAACTGCACCAGGCTTTTTTAATTTCTCTGGACCGATGTGGATGGGTAGTAGGTGTGAATTTCTTCCCCTCCCCTAAATCTCATGTCATGCAAGTTTTATTTTCAAAGATTTTTAGCACAGAGTAGGCCCAAATTTTTAGGAAAAAATTGAGCCTAACCTGATTTCATCGCGCCATTCTTAAGTGAGAAAGATGCCCCTTCGAGTACTTTCCTTCTAGAAGTTTTAATGGACGGAATCTTTGATCACTTACACATAGTGTATTACGAAACGACTGCCCAAGCAGATTGCTTCAAATCCCCTCATTTTGAAGAGTAATTATGAAATTTTATGTAAAAAAGAAATAAAACATATCGAGAAAAACGGTAAGAACTTGAAATCAGAATGATGAGAGGTAAAGAGATAAGTAAAAGATAACATATATAAGCAACTCAAGGGTTAAACCTCTCACTAAAAACAGAAGTTTCAGAAATTTATTATTGATTATAAGTTTTATCTTCGCCGAACAAAAAGAGCAGTCTTTATCACTTTTTCTTTCCAGTTCTTTAACCCTATTCAGGGCGGGCTTTTTGATGGACGTTGGAAGGGCGGGGGGGGGGGGGGGGAA
>JANSTP010240991.1:0-11239 GCA_025330745.1 Cladonema radiatum | reverse complement strand
AATTAAAGGGCCTAGCGATAAGGCATGTCTGCCTTCTTCAGGTCCTGCCTTTCTGACCTTCTATTTATATATGTCACAAAGCATGCCATATAACTGTAAATAGTTTTATTCATAGTTGTTAAATATTAGTTAAGTGTTAAACATTGTATATATATTAGATAGAAAGGAAAAAAGTTACCAAAAAAAAAAAAAAAAAAAAATCACATAAAATGAACAATTACAAGAAACAGCCATAGTTATACTTTCATTGGAAAATAATAACACATATTCACAATCACTTGAGAGCCACTATGACGCTTGGAAGCTGTTTTGAATTTCTTTTCTTGCTTCAATACTAGGAATACTTGGATCTGATGACCAAGTAGATATGAAGGCAATCCTTTTCCTGGAAGACAAGCCATGGCTCTCGCCCAAAAAGTGTTAGTGAGAGCTTTGCACAAAGTGAGAAATATAGTCTTAAAATAACAAGATAATAATCACATAAAACAAAAAATACGTTATAATTGTTTCAATTTAATTTATAATTAATTTAATTAATTGAATTTGGCATATTTGAAGTTTTTATCAGTGAAGAAGTATTAAATTTATTTAGTATCTGCTTCATTTATTAAGAAAACATTGGGAATTTATATCAAAAACTGATATAGCAAAGACAATGCCTTGTGATCTTTGTAAGTAAGCACTTCATTGTGTTTATTTCCTGCCACACCTTTTGCCCTTGCTATATTCATATATGATACTTAAGTGAATAAGAAAACAAAATAACCTTAGAGTTTAAAATCAGAGTTTTTGATTTTGCATTGGCATTTGTTTGTCTCTTGTCACTCTAATTTATAAATTTTACTAATGCAATTATCCGTAGGTGGAGGTTTTAAGTATGAAGCAGGTTGAAAAGATGGCGAACCAATATCATGGGTCTGCTAAGATGATGTTCAACCTGATATTGTATTTTGTGTGCCAATGAGTGGCTAGATACTAAATTGAAAAAATGACAAATTGACAATTCGAAGTCAATTTCAGAAAAAATTGTGACATTACTATGACATGATTTTCGTTAATTTTTTAAATAAAAATTCTTATTGCATAACATATGTAACATATACTGTAATTTTGTTACGATAAATTATTTGTCATAATATAAAGTATAAACAGATAAAAATACTGTTGTCTTGATAACTACACCTACCGAAATGCATGTTTTAAAGCGTCAAAGGAAACAATTCTTGATGGAGAATTGATTTTCGAGAACAGAAATTACTAGTGGTGTACATTCCCAGTTTTTCCTGGTTGCCCGGCAATTAATACACATCCCTTGCTGACAAACTATACATGTCAAAGCAAGAAGACAAAATACATATTGGCAAAGCTTGCCTACCAGAGGAAGCAAGTTTATATCACTTGCTCAGAAACTCTATTATAACCATTTTTTATATTTAGAATTACATATCATATATTACATTAATATTTATAATATAAATAATGGCCTCAGTTGATGAAAAAGGTATGTTAAATTTTCAGCACATAGTTTTTAGATATTTTCAATTTTTCAAACTTAAATGTTTTTTCTCAATATTCTTCTCAATTCAAGTTTTATATGATGTAGATATTGAAGTGGGAGAGTTAGTTGATGGTAGGTAATTATATAGACTTTTTGTGTAGTATTCCTTTCACATGTAAGCAATTTTAGCACTTCAAAACATTTCTTCTAAATGAGATGATGTATTCGATGATGATCAAAGTGATGCTGAAACTATTACACAGGATGAAAAGAAAAGTATGTTTTTGAGAGTGCGGCTTCTTCGTTTTTGCTTTTTAAAGAATACAAATCATAAATCTTAAAACCCTCTAAAAGGAATAACTTTTTGCTCCATACAAGGTACATAGTTTGGTTCCCCTTTGAGTGTTGAATTATTTTACTTATTGATTATTTGCAAGACATTTTAAATTTATATTAATTTAAAAAACGACCCCATGTATATCAAAATGTTATAACGTCTTTTATGTTCAAATTTTTCTTGCTTTTTCATAGAACAAGAAAAAGGGAAATAGGCAATCGAAAAGAAGGCCAACTAAGTTAAATGAAATATCGAGACTGAAAAGAAAAGACTAATTTAGTTGCGAAACATCAAAAAGGTGCATCTACAACAAATTAAGAAGTGAAAGGATGAGTCTAGAAAAAGAATTGGGGCTCTGAAACTATTCTATCAAGTAAAAATTACTTTCACAATATTATTTTACTTAAACAAAATTGCCCTTAATTGCCAAGATTTATCCTTGAAATGTTTATGTATTTATGTAGTTGTCTTTTTTTTCAGCCTGGATATTTTGTTTGACGTCTTTTACCTTTTCCAATAATTCATTTGAATTCTAATACACACTTCTTTCATTTTGGAAATAGTAAGAATATAATATTTCTCTTTTGAGAAAAAAATGAAGAATACAATACAATTCTTGATGTTACATTTTTTGGTAATCTTTAATTGCTTAGAAATATTGATCTTTTCTGTGACCGAGCACAGGATTAGAGAGTATTTATCCACATAATGGTTTGCTGATACTGTCATTCAATTATGATATATTATATGATTATTAAATTTAAAATTATTTATTATATCTGTTCCAGTTTTGTAAGTTTTACATTGTTAAATTACTGTCAAAAAATATATTGCAAATTATATTATTCATGTTGCGAAAAAATTGACTCTTGAACTCTTAAAACATCTATATTTAGAAAATGCCATTTACTATTAGCGTACTTCCCTGATTACACTGTCTTGAAAAGATATGGTTTGAAATCATTATCAACAGGTTTTACTTTATTTATTTATTTTTCATTTGTCATAACATCGAGACTCTTTTGAAATACTATAAATTTGTTAAGATTAGTCTGGAAGTAAGTGAGTTCGTAAGTAATTGTAATAGTAATAAAACATATAAGTTGCAATGCTACTGTTCTTAACATTATTTTTTAATTGATTAATTTATTTGAAATTATATGTATAAATCATTTTAATTTTTGAAATCATTTTAAATAGTTGATGAATTGTTAATAAATTATATCATCTAAATTTATGTTACCCGTTCTTTCTTAAATAATATTACTCATTTCGAAGAGAATTACTTTTAGGCTCTGAAATTGTATTTTTCCTGCCTGATTTTGCAAATGCAATTTATTTTTATTTTTTGCTAATACACTTGAAAATAGTTTGTTTTGATAACACTCAACAAGTTTTCCAACATCTTTTATGTTATATGTCAATCTGTCTGTCACTAGCTTGCTCAAATTGACACCCTTTATAATTGCTTTAATTAAGAATTAATTGCTCCTAACCAACTTTGTTATTGCTATTATATTTACACTGGATAACTGTATATTTTCATTGTGGCATAGTGATAGGCCAATTTTTCTAAGGCTACTTACTTATTATACTTTGCACTTCCTTACCATCTTTGACTGGCTTACTGCTCCATTAAAATAGCTCAAAATTTTGGTCAAATATATATTCTTGTTACACTCTGACATACAAATAGGTGAATAATTCTATGGCCTTTTCTTTTACTTGCATACTGCGTCACAGATTATTTTTATCTTTTGTTGCTATTTTGTTCTTTTGTTTTTCTTCTTTAGAGATGTGTGCAATCCAGCTACACCAAGCATCGTGGTAGATGCAACACCCCCACCTAGAGTGACTAATACAGGTTAACTAAAACAGTTTCAACATTCCTGGTTGTTTTTGTTAACCTAGGGGACTGGAAATACCAGCATATAATGATTATATAAAAAAATAACAATTTTAAATTTCATAAACATGCTTTATTGTACACCACTTTGTAAGCAATTTTGCCGCTAACCTTTTTTCGCCAACTGGTAATTTTGCCACTATCATATCTAAAACATAAAAAGCCCACACACAGCATTAAATATGGAGCTAAGAGAGCTTCATTCTGTGAGAGATGGTGCACAAAAGCTTTATATGAGTTTGAAACGTCATGCACTAAGAAATCAAAGCACAAAAACTTTCTTGATTGGTCAAAAAGATTACAGCAGTGTTCGGGCCATGGCTTTAGTAAGAAAAGATATTTTTGAAAAACAATACCTGTGAAATCTGTGATGGTAACATTGACAATTGCATGGAAATACATGAGTGAACTGAGTAGAACTAATTCTCACGCAAAAGTGAGATTGTATTAATAATTTCATTTGATAGAAAGTATTATAATACTGTGCTCCATTAGAGAACATTATGCAATAAAAGTTTTTATAGATACCATCTTACTGTGTTTCATTAGTTAAAATATATCAGTAAAAAATTTCATCAAAGCCTACCTCAAAGGAAAGTACTAAAATTATGATGTGCTCCATTTAGAGAGCCTGGTATAGTACAGGTTTTATAGAGATGCTATCAGGACTGTGTTCCTTTAGAGAGCATGGGATAGTTATACACAGTAACCTTGTTCCACCAGAAAACTGGGTTACAATATTTTTGACTTTCATGGCAGCTACGTCTTTGCCGTGAAAGTTATCAACAACAACAAAAACCAAGTCTCGATTTTGTTTACTAAACAAAATAATTTAAGAACTATTTCATTTCAAAATAATTTTTTTATATAATTTACAAAATCGAGATTGGTGATTGTTGGCCAAATCCTGCCAGACAAATTTTTATATTCCATTGTATTTATTGTTATGAGACACACCAAACTTTTTTTTTATTTAGTTTTCCTACTAATTACTCGATATATGACTGTGAACTATACTACCATGGGTGGAAACGTTACTAACCAAAAAATATGGTAGTTGAAGCCTTAATTAGAATCAATGCGATAGAGGCCAATCATGTTGATATCCTCCGTTACAATGATAGTCTTGTCCAATTGATAGGGAATACTGTATGCTCAGGGGCATCATCAACAGCAGCAACATCTTGATCATCAGCAGCAACATCCTCATCCTCAACAAGGCCAACACCAATCCATGGGGCCCGGAGAAAGTCCATGCTCCTGAGTCCTTTTTGCCTAACCTTTAGTAGATACTAACAAGCTAAGCAAAAAGGGTAACATACTGTAATGCTATATAAATATCTACCTTTTCTTTTCTTTAGATATCACTTCATCGAAGCATGGCCACGCCTCCCAAAAAATTCAAAAAAGCACCAACTTTACTGAAAAGTCCATGCAGCGGCATGCAAACCAACATAACGGGCTATTTAATACATGTTGGCCAAATACAAAAAAGTCAGTACGAAAATATATATTACGATATCCAAGTTCATGTCACGCAATCTGATTATTCCACAGTCAGAATCATGATGAAAGGTAGAGCTCCAAGCAATGACGATATGCGATCCCACCTGGAAGAACAATTTGAAAATGATAAAAATGTTACCATTTCGCTATATAAAATTTTCGACACGAATGACATCTACTTTTACAATGCTCCTCAAGGAAGCCATTATAAATATTCTGAAAGCCTGATGGATTTTAAACAAAACTTTTTTACCAGACAAATAGCGGACATAAAATCGAATGAATCAGGGTTATTCAACGTAATCAGCGTAATACAATGGATTGACGATGCAAAAACAACAGCTACACGTTTCACGAGTGCATATTATTCAATTCAACTGACAGTATCAAACTGACAGTATGGAAGACAGATTTATTCCAGCTAAAAGACGGTGAAACCTATCACCGCTAAAAGATCAAAACTAGCCTTTTTTGAAGAGCTTTATCCTTAATTCTTGTCATTAGATCACAATAAAAGTTTTCTGCACTTCTAAGAAAATTGTTGGTATATATCATAAAGTATTATATTTTCTGAAAATAAGCCTTCTTTAATTCCGAGTATTCAATATAAGAAACATTTTATTGATAAAGTGGTTTTCGGTTAAGGTATTAGATTTTTATTAAAGGTTAATTGTGAATTACCAAGTTAGATTAGATTTGATGTTCTAACCCCTCTCAGGGTTTTTTCTTTATTATTGAATTATGAAATTAATAGTTTTTACAGTACTTACTGTGGTACAAGTTGTGCTTGCTTACCTTAAGGAGAGAAATTTATATCAAATAAACTTTTTGCGAATGGAGGGCTCTAAAAATACTTTTATTCTGCGAAAGGAATCTTCGTAGATGGAGCTATTTCTTCAAAATATGCAGGGTTTATTTTTGTAGATTTCAAAATTCCACTGATCTCATGAGCACAAAAACAACAGTTTTCTCTGATTTGCAATGTTTCAATTTTTGTCAGAATTTATTTTTAATAATTAGAGGTTAATCCATAAAAATTAATTCCGCAAAAAGTTTTTCCATATAAATTTCTTCCCCAATTGATTTCCTCCCCTAAAGTATTATTGTAAGTGAAAAAAAAATCTTTTTAATGGATTTTTAATGACCTGAACTGTTAAACATTTACTTCTTATTTTCAGTATTGATGGTTCCAAGTCTAAAAGAATGGGAAGATTTGTTAACGATGCCCACCCTATATATACAAATTGTAAAATGAAAAGTGTACTTTTACAACAGAATGAACACCTAAGATTATATTTATATGCTACAAAAGAAATCACTGCTTTTACAGAATTAAGGTTGGTATTATCTGATGGCACATTATCTGATGGCACTGTCTTTTTTTTTTTCAGTCATATTGTGAAACTGTACATTTCAACCAGCTTGACAAACTTAATCAGGACCATTTTCCAAAAAATTATATTAAGTTTTTTTCTTTTCTATCCCTGCATTATATATAGTCCAAAAACCTTTCTAATAATTACTGTATCCGGTGGGTTGGAAATAATATATCAATTTTTGAAAATTTATTGAGGAATCAATTTATTTTGAAGAAAGTTTAGCATTGGGAAAGGTTCATGTTTTCTCAAGAAAACTAACTTAGAAGTAATACTAGAACTGCCTAAAACTCTACACTGGCAAAATGATTAAGGGATTATTGATAGACAAAGTTAATTGAATGGGAAAAGTCAAATCTCATGTATTTTCACGTCCTTTAGTTCACCATTGGACATTCAGGTACTGGTGCAAATTTAAACTCTTTACGCTGATTAAAACGGATAAGGAAGAATACATAAATATTAATCAGCTGTCAAAATTATTAAAGTTGTTAGAAAGCAAAGAGAGGTTATTCTCTTTATGCCCTTAATAGATGAGTTAAGGATAGTGCTTCGAGTAAGTGAGCAACAAACTTTTTTTTCTCAATAACAGTCAAAATAATTTTATGAATTATATAAATAAACAAAATAAATTGATAAGTAAGTCCCCCCCCAATCAATACTTTCAACTAAAACAATATGTCAGGAATCTGCATTCAAAGATCAATAAAAATTCACTACAAGTTTTTCGAAGCTTTTGATTAGAAGTTGTCAGTAAATATATAATTACGACTGAGGTAGTTAGTTGTTCTAAATCTAGAATATATTATGACTGGATGAATAGTCTAAAAAAATGAAGCAATGTTTTATGTATGGATTGTTATTGGTTTAGAAATTATTTTATGCAAACATAAATTAAAGTTTCCTAGGGGAAGCTTGAACCTAAATTAAGGTTTCCTATAAAGTTTCCTTATTATTAATAGTAATCACATTTTTCGGAGGAATTGATCATATGGGGGAGGAGAAAATCAGTAAGGAGGAAAAAATGTGTAATGTGCATGGTTTTTTACAAGATGGTGAAAATGAAATTAAATGTAAATCTGCAAATGCATTGTTGTCAAAATGACAAAATTTATTAAAACATATTTTTATTATTTGAATGAAATTTCAAAAAATTTTATAAAATTGGATTAAAAATGGTAAAAAAGAAACTTATAATATCAAGCAAAAAACAATTTTATTACTGTTTGGGAAAAAAATGGAAGTGTCTTAAAATTCAGGAATTTTCTAAATTCTAGAAACTTATACATCATCATATACAATGCTGAATTCCTTATGAAAGTCTACGTGTTATTAAGACAAAAAATACAATATCCTTAGCGACAAAATTTTGCCGTATTGTTACTGATTATATGGGCATTAAATTTTTTTTTTTTTGAAAAATATCAATCTAAACCTGAACACTAACAACCAGGATACTTTAATTTATAAGCTCTGAAATTATATTGCCACATCTCTGGATCAAAATAACCAGAAGTATGTAAATATTAGATGTCAAACTGTTAGTCACATTTTGTGTTTTTGACTTTTAGGCTTTTGTCATATCTTAATATCACTGTGCACTAATCTCTCTTTGTCGCGATAAGTGAAAAAGAAACAAAAATCTTGTCGAATTGTTTTTTCGAGCTTATTACAATGGGTTTTACACAAAACCAAATACCTTAACTTTCGAATTTTCTTCCTAATGAAACTTCTTCCGAATTTTCTCTTAATTTTAAAGTATTGAATAGTACAAAATAATCAACTAATAATTATTTGTTTTGCTCATTATTACTCATTTGGTTCCTTTGTAGCCTCAATGGCATATAGTATTTTCATTGGAGTAGAAATTTACGATAGATATACGTAAAAGAAAAGTTTTAGTGAATCCAATTAATATGTAATGAGATTTTAGTTCACTCAATTGAAATCAGGTACAAATATTTATTGAATCTGTGGAATGAAAATTTAACAGTGCCTTTTTAACGAAAGCTCAGGTTAAGGATAAAGTGATAAGCTGTAAAATTATTCTTACATTTTATTGCTTTATTTTTAGAAACAATACAAAAGACCATTTGTTTTTAATAAGCAAAAACTGCTCATGGTAACTGACTTTACAATATTTTTTACTATGGATATCTTTGCAGTCATGTCTGAGATTGGAGCTTATCATGAGCTTGTGCACTCATAGTTACTTTCTTCATTAAAATTGCATTTAAAAAAATTATTTAAAAAAAAATTTGAATAGGAAAAAGATTCTTCCACAGGTGAATAAAGTAAAGAATGACTTAGGATGTTTCAAAAATTTTAAGATGCAGTAAAAAAAATTAAAAAATTTGTATATGTTTAATTTATAATTTTCCATTCCAGACTTTCTATTTTCCATAATTAAGTATATAAAAATGTTAATTTATTTCAAGAAATTCAAGAATCAATATGTCAAAAATTGAATAAACAAAGTAGGCCAGAGTTTCTCTCTCCAAGAATCTTATTTTGATTGAACACAAAAATTTTTATAAAATAGAATTTATTGCTGATCTTAGAAATCGAACCCCTAAAGTTTCTCCTTTTCTTTTTTTCTATTCTGATAATCGAATATATGTCATGTTTTATTATTATCATTGTCTTTTTTGATTTCAGTTAACAGTAAAAGAAAGAAGAGTTGATAACAGTAAAAAAGAAATTGAAAATCAAAATAAAGTTTCTAGCAAAAAAGAAGAGGTAAGATTTAAAAAATTTATTTTCTTTATCTTTCTTTACTCTATACAGGCTCGGGAAAAGTGCTAAGAACTTGAAAGGACTTGGAAACATGGTATTGAATAAACTTATTCACACTCATAAGTAAAATCTCCTGCTTGTTACAGTATTTAATAGAGACCTAATTGATTGGTCGTGACTTTTTCCTTCTATTCTTAGTATGGTTGTTTCTGGTTAACATTTAGTAACATAACTCATAGTTACTTTCTGTTGTTCTGTAAAATACTATTTACCACAGAAGTATTTTAATTAGTTACATGTCTCCACCTTGTGATCTTGACCCAACCCTTTTTTATAACAAAATCCCAATTTCGGACAATTTTGGGAGATAAATGAAACCAAGTTACCCACTGGGCATGGGTTTTGTTGTAACATCATTAAAAAATTTTTTCCCTCAAAACTTCTGTAGAGACATGAAGATCCTAATATTGCACATTTTGTATATTCTTATACAAGGAACAATAAGCCTCGACAGTTTTGCAGATAATATATACTTTTGTATTTATGTATTTTTAATTTTAGGTGGAAGTTAAAGATAAAGTAAAGAAAAGCATCCAAAATAATCAGGATAATCAAAACAACATTTCATGCAAGAAAGATGAGGTAATGTTTGTCATATTTGCCCTCTTTATTCTTCTTTACTTTATTGGTACCTCAACATGACATTGAATATATTTAATTCCACTCTAACGAATGGCCTCGGCTTTTCAATCAGCACAAAACGAGGACCCTAATGATAATATATTTTCCTTTGATACTTTCATGGAATGCTTTCGTGCCGACAAAGTGAATTTTCTATTTTCTGAGCAATTAAGTGTTTTGATGATATTGATGTTCTATATTTCATCCTTTATATCAGTATTGGTTTTTTTTGGAGATACTGTCTTTTCCCATGGCATTTTGCTATTTCTAGAAAGATGATATTTAGGAGATTTATCACTCATATTTTCTCTTTTCTAAGCAATCTTGATGTGTTTTGATGACATCTATATTTCATATTTCAACCTTTATATCAGTATTGGTTTTTTCGAGATACTGACCTTTCCAATGGCTTTTTCTTTCTTCTAAAAAGATGATATTAAGACAATTTATAAATATTGAGTGTAGTTAAGAAGGCATGTTGATTTTATTTGCATAAATATAAGTGCTTTTAATGAAGAACTAGTTTTCTTTAAGAATTTCTCTGAAAGATGTTAGGCCTTAGATTGCAATTTTTTGTCTTTTTATAAGCAAAATGATCAACATCAAAACTTGAAGTATATAAATAATATTCATTCATAGAATCATGTCCTAGATGTAATTCTGGCTAATAGCAACAATGTGAGGACCTCATTAAAATTATTTTATTCTCAAAAGTTCTGTAGAGACATCTAGGTCCATATCTTGCATATTTTTTATATTCTTGTAGAAACAAGAGTTAGCTTGGACAGTTTAGCAGATATTATATACTTTTACCACCTTCTTTTGTTCATTGTTTCTTTCTATATTTTTAATTTTAGTTGGCAGTTAAAGATAAAGTAATTGGCTTTTGAATTTGGCTTTGGAAAAAGAGTACTTGTTACTAAGTGTAGAAAGGTTTGGAGGATTGTGGGTTGAAAGTAATGTTGATGAAAAATTTGCCTCTTTTTCTTCAGAAAAAGGTCTAGGCATGGCGATAAAATTTCAGTTGCATTTTCAGCAAAAGGTTCTGGGATGTTCTTGTGAGAAATCCCTTTTCTATGTTACATGTTACAACAACTTTTTGGATTCTCTATGGTAAGAACGAGGAAGAGGAGTATGATGAATCTGATTATTACTTTGAGCCATTGATAGATGAGTATTTAAATTTTTAAAACAAGATA
>JANSTP010240880.1:0-11242 GCA_025330745.1 Cladonema radiatum | reverse complement strand
TTTTTTTTCAACTCGTAAAACTAAAGCAACTCGCACTTTTTATTTCCTAACTCGAACATTTTTGCATGTAACTCATGGACAATTCTTTCTAACTCGCAACTCCCTATCCTTAACTCGTAATATAAGAAATTACCTCGTAACTCACCAACTCACAACTCGTCATTTTGATATCTTTTTCAATTGTGACAATATTCGAAGCCAAAATATCATCATACATTGGTATAGCTACATTCTGTTATTATTTTTTCTAAAAAATAAAAGGTTATAGAATAAAAGGTGACTAAACTTCTATTCCATGAGATCCTTTTCTTTTATTACTTTTTTATTAATGAATATATTTGGTGATCAGACCTAATAAGAGGGTGGAGGATTGAAAATAGAATTGGTTTAATGTTTTTTTCGGTATTTATTTCATTGTTTTATTTTTTGTCGTTATACAACAGAATTTAAATATGCTTGAAGTTTTTGTTTTATTATATTGCATGCCTCTTTAATTATCGAATTCTCGAATAAAAGCAATATCCATGTCTTCCAATACTTTAAGCATATCTTTTACTTGACCAAACATGTGATATATTCCAAATCCTGTGTCTAAAACTCTTCCTTGGAAGCACGTTTTCCCATCTTCATTTTTGAACACCCCGCATGTTTTTAAAATTTTCGATTTAGGATCAGCTTTGTCACCGAGAAAATAGAAATCGTAAGATGAAGCCTCATGTGCATGTCATATTGGTTGAAAATTTAACCCTGCTTTAAACGGATTCAGATACATGAATTGATGTAACGTTTCAAGTTCTGATGAAGTAAAACAAATAGAAAACATAGTCATTAATACGTTTGGCAATACATGTAACTCGAGAATGGAGAAACTTGATGTTGTTCAGTTTAAGGTGAAGCATAAGGATAGTGATCGTTTTGTCTTTGTTGAGGCTCTTGGATATACTGGAACATGAAGACACAATACAAAGGGTTATATCTTTGGCGCGTGACAATGATGAGTGTAAAAACTTGCATTTATTTTTTTGACTTTTATACGTATCTATTACGAACAAACAGGTTACCTCTTTGTGCTGGACAAAGCATTTAATCTCATCAATAAAAGGTACGATCCTGATATTTCATTGGACTTCACATTTATTAAAAAAGGAGTAAGTTCGTTACTAAAGAAATATACAAAATATTTGGAAGTTACCGATCCCATGATGGAAATATTTGTAAGTCAATTGACATTTGAAGGAGGTACGAAGGGTGTAAAACAAGATATACCAAAAACACGTGTTTTATTATTTTAATCGTCATTGTGGTCAGAATATTGATCGTTATATATTCTAAATTAAAACTTTTTAACGTGAATTCTTTTTTTATTAATATTTCTTGCAATCAATTTGCATCGATTCATTCTCTTGCATACAGTGTGACAATATTCTATTGCTTCAAAAAACTGTGGTAAAAGTTTAACATACTTCGTGAATAAGTAGAGTATTAAATCTTATACCGTTACTTTATTCTGTTGGAAGGGTTTTGCTTGAAAAACGAATTTTATGTTGTTTCATTATTTGTACAATTTTTTTCTATTAATCATTTTGAAATATATCTCTTTTAGCCGCTTTATAAATTATGAATCTAACACAAGCTTGGATGAAAGACATCATTGATAGCTACAACGCAATTATCGATATAGAATATGTAGATATTACTTGTTCAATTCAACAATGTGATCCGTTACTCGACACCATTGCTTTCGAGAATGTAACATATTACATACATACGACAATTGGGAAATGTATGACTCATATACAATTTACGGAACGATGTGTATGAGGTTCCATGAGCTCTGTAAAAAGGACAAACAAACGATTCATTTCATGCTACGAAAACAATTGTTAACCGGAAACAAGGAAATCCAAGACATCGAAACAAATGTAGACGGCTTCATTTCAGTACAACACGGGTGTGATGCATTTAAGCCAAGACTACATAAAATAATCAATCGCTTGGAACAACTGTATGGAAAAAAACTGCTTTTCATGTTTAAAGGGGGTTCCGTAGAAAGAGAATTTCTCCACGAAAAGTACGACTATATTGATATAGAAAACCCCCTACAGGTGGCATATATTCGGAAATCAAAGATGCGCGTACCAAGACAAGAGAATGAATACCATATTCAAAAGTTGAAAGAATTCATTAATATAAAATTACTGTCAGTAAAATGTAAATTTTCGTAATATTTTTTTATATAACTATGAGTGTGTAATATTTCTATTTTCATAAATTTTTTTTCTTGTTTACATTCATTTATTTTAGATTCAATTCCTTTTCTGTAAGTTAATTCATGAAAAAATTTTATTGTCAACTGACGAGATGTCTAATGTTGAAAATTTTTTTTAAATAATTAAATAACGAAAAGACAGAACAGATGTAATTCCATTCTTTTCAAACCAAATCTTTTTATCAAACTTTAAAAATGATGCTTCTGACATCGTAATTTGTGCACTTACAATTGCGAAACAATTAATTTATTAAAGAAACAAATATTTCCTCAGCGGGGACTCGAACCCCGATAACCCACGTGACAAGCGGGAGTACTAACCATTGTACCACTGAGGGATAACTGAAACCAATAATAAATTCATTTTGCACAACACAGAACAAACATATTGTTGAAATATATCATGCCGAAACCTGGGGTCGAACCAGGAACCTTCGGATCTTAAATCCTACGCTCTTCCAAATGAGCTACCTCGGCCGTACTGATGATGTCATCATATTTTCAAAAAATATATGTCAGCAAAAAATTGTACTGCCCAGAGCAAAAACTGACACATTCCCTAAAGTTTCTGCTAAAAGTATATATACTACAAGAGACTATTCTGGCTTTGATTTAAATCAATGGGAACCTAGAACAATGATGGAGCACCGCGAACAATTGGTTGAAATTTTATCTGCAGTCTCAGCTCAATATAAATCTAAACTAGAGTCTCTTTAAGGCACTAGGTTCTCTTGTTTATCTTTATTACCTTATTTTGATGGCATAAAGATGACAATTATAGACCCCATGCATAGTTTATTCTTGGGCACTGGTAAACATTTGTTGAAAATTTGGAAAGATTTAGGGTATCTTAATAAGCATGCTCTTGAATTAATACAAGACTGAACTGAGACTTTTATAGTTCGATATGATGTTGGGAAATTGCCAAGGAAAATCGTCAGCTGTTTTGATGGCTTTAATGCCGATAAGTACAAGAATTGGATTTTGATGTTTTCATTGTTTTCATTGTCTGATATTTTACCTGCAGCTGATATGGAGTGTTTCTGAAAATTTGTTCTAGCATGTCATTTTCTTAGTAAAAATGTCATATCAACAAATGATATTGTCCTTGGTCATCAGTTTCTACATCAATTTTGTAAATCATTTAAACGGATCTATGGAAAAAACAAGGTGACTCCCAACATCCATCTTCACATGTATCTAAAGGATTGTATATTTTCTTACGGGCCAATATATTGTTTTTGGCTTTTTTCATTTGAACGTTATAACGGTATTCTGGGAAATATACCAACCAATAACCAAGAGGTTGAATGTCAAATTATGAGAAGATTCTGTACAGAAAATATTATTATGAATTTAGGTAAGCCGTCAATGTTTCAGGAATATTTTGGAACATTTTTCACAAGCCTAGATTCTGTTGGGTCACCACGTGACACATTGAAAGACATGGCATAGTGGAATTTCACAAATTTTCAAAAAAGCTTTGTTCACGGATTTTACATATCGTATAGAAAAACACATGAGAAGTAAATGGAAAAAAGTTTAGGTAATTTTGGAAATCATCTGGTAACAGTGAACATGGTTTCAGCCCAACACCCCCCTCTCCCAAAAATAATTGGGGACCAACATTTTTTGGTGAATTACATTTAACGGCACTAAACTTACTGCTTTTATTTTAGGAGGGACTAAAATACTAATAGAATAAGTTATTAAATGTTTCAATATTTGATAATGCTAGCAGTACTTGTATAACTTCACTTTGTAATGTGAAACTATTTTTTGACTTAATATTTGATATCTTCCGTTCCTCAGTTTTCAAAAAGCAGTTTGTATGTGTTTTTCCATGCTTGAATTTGAAAAGGGCACAAAAGATTTGGGAAATTTCAAGTTTAAAGGGGGACTGAAATCCTTGGATGAAACCATGCTTAAAGTCATCTCACAAAGCAGCTAAACTTTCACACCCAATCATAAAGTAATTAAATAACTATCTTAACCCTATTTACCCTGGGCTATTTTGATCATTCAGTCCCCGGGGAAATCAGGAACCACAGAAACTTCGCACAATTATTATTTAATGAAACTTTGCACAATTATTATTCCACACTTCTGCATAATTTCCATAGCGATAACATCATTGAAAAAGTGATGAGGTCATCAATTGCCCGCAAGGTCGCAAAAAACTAGTTTTCGGGGATTTTTTGGCAAAATTGGGCCAAGCATTAAAATTTGCCATATTTTTACTAGTTATATCTTCAACGTGCTAGAATTAATGAAATAATATCATTTATATCAGTTCAATTGCATAAAAGTGTAAGAAAAATTGATATTTGCTCCTATAAATTGCGAAATTTTGTTTACCAAGGCTGGAAAACACCATTGCTATGGCAACCAGGAGACGTACTTGGGAATGATTATTTTTCCAAAATGTGTTTTGGTAAATTTTATGAAAAGACACCAAGTATTAGGCAAAAAGCCATTATAGTTCAAATGTTACGAAACAAAAACTACCAGGGGGGCACAGTATGCTGCACCCCCCCCCCCCCGGGTGAATAGGGTTAAGGAAAGAAATTGTTGTGAGAAAAAAAATTAAGTGTCTAAAAATTGCTGATTTTGCCAAATTCATTTCAACAAATTTTAGTTTTGACATATACAAATTTTGGTGAGAAGTTTTTAGAAATGTTTTAAGCCACTTAAATTTATCAAAATTTATTCATTTTCATTAATTATATTGCAGTATTTCTTAACCAAGATTGTCGAGTTAATGCATAAGACGCTATCTTAGAATTTCTTAATAATTGGTCAGTCAATCAAGTTTTAGTTTACATATTATTTCAGTACAAGAAAGATGCTGTTAGATGGGTTTAATTTTCAGTTTCAGATTCGTTGACCCAAAAATGCATCTATTTTATAAAGGAAATGAACTCATAGTTGCACTTGATAAGCAGGTTGTTGCAACCCTTACAGCTTTTCAATTGGATAATCTGACAGCTACTTACAATTACTTGTATGGTGACTTTGCTGAAAGTATTGTAAACATCCTTGAATCCTTTATGAAATTTCTTGACATAAAAGTAATGGATGTCAGATATAGCTCAAGAGTTTCTCGAAAGCATAAGTCAAGTCATGTAAGAGCTTTCTGCAATTTTCTGTCATTTCTGTTGAAAACGTTGTTTTCCCATTTTTAAATTCAAATGATGCAATTCTTTTGATGAAATAATTACATATGTTAAATAGGGGCTGTCAAGGTTGAGTTTTTTAGCGAGAAATTCATTTTTTTAAATGATATTTTTTGTTGGTCTGGTAGAATTTTTATATTTATGCAAATCTGTTCTGAGAGGATACTTTTTGTGACATATACTGAAATGCTTTTTGTATGTGTTGGGTGACTACTGAATATTAAAAGGGGATGGCACATTCTACCAACATCAGTATCATCTCGTTACTGCGACAGTTTTTCAATACATGATTGAAATGTTCCCTTCCAATAAGAATGTTAACTTCATTATAAATACTTAATATCCATGTTCTCATGCTATAACTATAGCTTATCTTCTGGAGTTGAAAAATGTTGATCTAAAGTACGAAAGTTGCTTTTCTTGAGTTTATTCCTAACATGCCTTCAGGTTTTCCCTTTTTTTAGTCTTTTTGTTATTAAGATGTCTCTTAGAGTCCAGAGTATATAAAAGTTTTAGCTAATAGTTCTTTGTAAAAGTATCATATTATAATATTTCCTTTTCTTTTACTTTTATTGCATATTTTCTAAGTTTAAGAATGCGTATTATATTATATGGTTTTTCTTTTATTATTACAACGTTAATTGGAGCGTAGTTTATTGATGCAAATTGTGATTAATTGTTTAACTGTCACGTATTTTAGATTTTAATATTGAATCAAATATAAGTGTCCTAATTCAAATTCAAAAATTGCCATAAAAAATCCGTACCATTACAATTCTGTCAGCAACATTTTTCAGAATCGATCAAATAGTATCATAAAAAGGTTTGGCAAATTATGCCTTCAAAATGTTGATGCAAGAAAAATTATAGAGAGCAATATTATCGGCCAAAGGGTTTTTTGGAGTTGTTTAGAGTGCTTATATAAAGAGTATGGGAGTTTGTGTTGCTATCAAGTCATACCTGGCTAAGTTTAATTACAAGCATTTCCTCGCTGAAGCTTTGATCTGCCACAAGGTCAGTGATAATCCGAGCTTTCCGTTCTTTTATGGATTATTGGATAATAAAAAAATTGTAATGGAAAATATATCAGACGCTCTTTCGTTGAAAGATTTTCTTCATACTAAAGCTAGCGGTAGAAAATGGTGTAGAGTTTGCGTTGGCATAATGAAAGGCGTGCACCATTTACATATTTCTGGATTACTCAAGGCGATACCCACTACAGGCCAGACAACTGCGCAATAGGTGAAATTTTGTGGGGGTTGATTTTACGCTATGGAATTTTTTACCAATCGAAAATCTGACGAGCTGGCCCTTTTTATCAACAGGTGGTGAGATCTTAGAGAAACCAGTTGATTTGAAAAGTGTTTTTTACTTATACAAAAAAAGTGGAGAAAGAATTCCAGAAGATCAAAAAGCAAACAAAGGAGCTTTGAGCCAACTATTTGGTATAGTGTAATGAATACTTTGATAATCCAGAGAAGAGAAGTGTCAACCTAAGTGGAGTGCTAGCTAGGGCAGCTAGGCTAAGACTGGCAGCAAACTCCTCAGAATTATCATGGTGTGATATTCAAAGAAAATAACTCTACTCTGCATAAAAATGTAAGTCTATAATGTTTTGCTTTAACGATGAAGCATATAGTTAGCCAGGTAGCTTTTAATCATTATTCAGGTTACCAACTAGCTAGCATGCAAAAACAGAGGTGATATTTTTTGTGCTTTCAAAACTGTTTATTAAGGAACTATATACAGTACATTAAAACAAAGTTTTGTCATTTGTGAAATCTCATTTCCAATATAAAGATTTGATACCTTTCAATGATATGGCAAGAAATTGCTGTAGAACAAATCACTGTCTTGTTTTGGCTGGTTGATGAACTGGTCTCCAAAACAGATTTGAACTGCTGAATCTAAAAACAAGAGAAAACAGGTTCAGTGAGATCATCATATAGTCATAAAAGGGCTGTTTCGAACTTTGAAGCTCTCATCAGTATACTGTGTTAAAAAGAAAAAAAAAATATTTTATCAGTTTATGCAAAGTAGAAACAGCTATTTATGAAAGAAATTTATACACAAACACATTTGTTTTTTTTTTTTTTTTTTCATTTTATAGGTCGGATCTTCAATATTTTTTCCCAAACTTTGTATTCTTGAATTTGAGCTACAAGTCAAAGTTAAAAAAGTGTCATCAAAATATAAAAAAGAGCAAGCAATTGATCAAAGTACAAAATGAACCTAAATACCCATGCAAGTTTCAAAACGAATACTCTAAGAATGCAGTTAATTTTTTTAGACAATTTAGATCCTAGATCCAAGAATATCATATTTTCTTTTTTTAAAGTTGGGTTTCATGATCCATATTTTTTTTCTTTTTTTCAACACAATATACCTACAATGTTTATAAAAACCATCACGATGTCCACAAAAATCATTAATTTGTTAATTTCAACAGCTTCATTGCTGGTTCTTTATCTTATTTTGGCAACGTGTACAGGGCAAAATTTTTTAAAAAGATATTTCATAAAATTCTTCCATGTTTTCGATTCATATTAAAATCAAAGTGTTCAGAAACGAGCATAAATACATTACATAACGATGTTCTACAAACATCAGATTTCACTGCCATAAACATGACATAACAAAATATCGTCCACTGAACAGAACTATCCAATGGAACATTTAAACCTCCACAATCAATGGTTTTGAAAAATTCACCCAACTTCTGTTAATAATTAGTTGTATCAGCTAACAACAAATTTTCATCATAATCATCTTTCATGGTGACATAACCAGCGATATAAAACAAACACATTTTAACATTTCAACTAAGTTATCAAACACTTCGCATGCCAATTCACTTAAAATATATTTACATTTCTGGCAACTCTAACAATAATTCTGTCTTTTCAATATGCAGTTTTTCAATAACATTTTGAACTGTGATAAAATATGCGCCAACCGATCATTGGCAAAGTTTTCCAAAGGCATTTTTGAGATAATCAGTGGTAAATTCACCTAGCATTACATATTCGTGACCATTGTTTAACAAAAACTGACAAAACGTCTTTCAACCCATTGCATGTATTAAATATTGCTCGACTTGTGTCCCTTGTTAAACCTTTACATCGAACTCCTTGTTTGCATTCCATTAACTCAGCCATTTCCGCAAACTTACATAAAAACTGAACATTTTCATCATCAGCTTTGCAAATAACTTTTTTCAAATTGTCACTGCAGCGAGTATCACCAAATATCTCTTTCACCGAAACAATTTTCCAAAACAAAAGAACGATTTCTATAAACAAAATAGTACCATCGCTAACTTTATCTTTATTAGCATTACTGAAGACCTTGAGAGCAGCTAACGTTTGATCACAAAATACTCTCAACACATGGGAAACTTTTTGACGTTCAATGGGTTTCGGAAAAACAGATACTTCATTTAATCTCGACATTTTCACCAAGGTGTCTCTTTCGGATTCAAAGAGCTCTTTCCAATCGTTCCTTTTTGCTACATACTTTTTACCATCTTAAAAAAATTCCAACTCCTTCAATTTTTCAGCTAACCAATTATTTCGAATGTTTTTAAGAATATGTTCAAAATCAAATAACAGAAAGAGTCCATCTTTTGTCAACGACGGTTTATTTGGTACAGTTGGATAAAGTTTAACAAATGCTTGGTTTGTTCCGTTTCTATCACAAATAGCAGTAATACATGTACCATATGACTTAACATTATTACGTATATATTCAACTTGCTCAAACAAAAATGGGGAGTTAATTTGTTAACTGGTATTAACTTGCATAAAAATGTGGGTCCACCGAAAAAAACATTTAATCTTAATACCCAAAACTGTGTTAGCTAGACCTGGGTTATTTTCTGCTTCACCAAATAATACACCGCCATGGTAGGAAGTTCAAGTTTTACGTATGCCTCATCGACTAAAACATTGCACGTCTTTTGTTTTTCACTCAATGCTTTGAAAACTGATTTGATGAAGGTTTCATCTTGTAAATGTTTGGTTTTACAGGTTAATGACTTTAATGTACTTATACACGGTAACTTGAAATCTTCACGTAATTTAGTATAAAGACTTCTAGAGCGAGATAATAAGTAAAAGCTCTCACAATTGTTTCATACAGTCTGGTGCCTGCACCACTGCAACCCATAGCATTTATTTGTTGTTTGATTACCTCTTTATAGTGATCGATTTCCATATTATATCTCAAAAATGCTACTGCTGCTTCAAGAGCAGATCATTTTTTAAACTCATCGATGTGATTAGCTGTCAAAGAAGGAATAAAACATTTAACACCAGCATGGAAACTTGAAAACCCAAGGTCGACATTAATTTTAATCATAAATAATGGAATGGCATCTGTAAAAAATTCAACTGACTGTATTATCAACGTAGACTCGATCACATGACACAACCTAAAAGAATAAATAAAACAACATTTTTAATTCAATGCATAAACAATCCCATAATGTCCGCTATCTCAGTCACACTAACTAGCTACATCAGAAGTATTAACATAAAAGTTAGCTAGCTATAAATAAGTGTTGTTGATGCATCATATAAAGATGAGCTTACAAAGAGAAAACGTGTGAAAAGTTTAGAAAACTTCTTTAACATAGCTAATACAGTACTAGCATGTGCCTTCTCTAATAATAGGCTACCAAACAGACTAAAATTCTTATCTAGACTGAAGCTGAACTGTAAGCTAGCTATAACTTCAATGTACAATGAATTTTATAAAGCTCAGTTTATATGTGATCTATAATAAGCAATAAACATCTCATCGAAGAAGCTCCCAAGTGTTTCACATCATATAATTATCTTATATATCTTTATCTTATTATCTTATATATCTTATATATGCGTAATTTGCTAAACAAGAAATAAATTTCTAAAGAAACTTATGACATGATAAGACCACATAACGCCAAACCAGCCAGAGCACATGGCCTGCCGAAAATACACAAAGCATACAACAACTTACCGAAATTTCGACCAATAATAGACATTTCCGGGACCTCTCACTATAGTACTGGTAAATTTTTAGCTAAACTGCTTGAGCCTTTAACTGTCAACGATTACACGTTCAAGGACTCATTTGACGCTGCAGAGGAGATTAATGACATTCCACTCCATTTGTTTCAAGAAGGTTATAAATTAATATCGTTTGATGTTGAATCACTATTTACGAATGTTCGGCTTGAAAAAACGTTAGATATAATACTTAGAAGACTCTACGAGCAAAAATTAGTTTCCACAACCCTTTCTAAAAGATCACTTAAAAAATTAATAAAAGATACGTGCACAAAAACAGCTTTTTCTTGTGATAACAAACTGTATGAACAAATTGATGGAGTCAGCATGGGTTCCTCATTGGGGCCTGTGCTGGCCAATATCATCATTACAGAGCTAGAAAACACCGTTGTTAAAGAATTGTTCCACAATGATTTAATTAAGTTTTATGGTCGCTATGTAGATGACACTATATTGGTAATAAAGCCTTCAGATATTTCAAAAGTCCATAGTGCCTTCAATAAATTTGACAGGAGAATCCGATTTACAATTGATGAATTTTCAAATTGTCAACCTCATTTCCTCGATCTAGCCATAGAAAATGGTGAATTAACAGTGTATCGTAAACCAACTAATACTGGGCTCTATGTTTCATTTGACAGCTTTGTACCTTGGTCTTTTCGCAAATCTTGGATCACTAGTCTAACATTCAGAGCGAAACGTTTATGTTCCCCATCGAAACTTAATGAAGAATTAAACAAGATACG
>JANSTP010240769.1:0-11243 GCA_025330745.1 Cladonema radiatum | reverse complement strand
ACGAGTGGAGTTTTAATGGGAAATTACACGAAAATCACACATGAAGAAAAAGTGTGATTTGTTAATTTTTTCCTGTGACACATACATCTGTTGCACCAATCTTTTTATCTCTTACCAATTTCGTTGCATTTACTTAAGTTTTGAGAAATTTTTTGCTTTTGTCACAAATTGCTATTGATATATAGCTTAATTTTTATCTCTTTTTGAATATGCATTTTAACACTATCATTTAACCACGAAAGAAATTATTTTCATTTTTGATATTTGTTTTTTTTGTCGGTCTGTTCCTCGTTTACATTAATCATTCCTGAATTTTATTCAGTTTTCAATAACATCATCTATGTTTGGAGGTGAAGCTCCTTCAATTGATGGTATGATTCAATCTTGGATTGATTGACTGATAAGAAAGTTTTTGTTGGTATGCACCCCAGCCGAGTTCCTACTGAGGATGACCCTGCTCGTGTTGTGCTACTACAGTTAGTCTAGGAATAAAGCTCAAAACTACTTAGTATATTGTGCTAGCCTTGTGTGTTAATTTGGAATAGTGGCTTTGATGTGCCAATTTTCAATGTTTATCTTAAGGTGTTTGAGATGTTTTTGATTTTGGGTTGGATCAGTACATTCTGTTTGTTTTATTGACTGGTTGTCAATAGGTTTTTATACATTACAGAAGCATGATGCTTGGCATAATAATTATTAAAATGTACACCGTTTCAACAAAATCAGTAAAAATGTGTGATATAGTTTTGCTAATCACACATTAAGCAAGGCGGATCACCCATCAGTGGGTCTGCAATGCAGTCATCAGTGAGAACCTTGCGGGAATTCGACACAAATCAGTAAAAAGCGATTGCAGAAAACAGGAATCGCTGTTTGTCTGTATTACAATGGTTTTCTTTCATTAGGAAAACCTAAATAAAAGCAAAGCAAAGCAATTACCAATTTTTGAATAACCTTCATGTTTCATAAAGGACTCTTTCAAAGAAGATTTGATTTTAGGTGCTTGAGCACCTCGTTTTGTCATTCCTTAATAAAAGGTTTCAATAGCTGGTGAAAAGTTACTGCTGGCTCTTCATTACTGCTGGCTCTTGCAATATGTAGAATTTCGGCAGAAATAGTATGGTAAAACATTTTTGTTGGGATGTTGCATGTTTTAAAAGACATTCTGGCAATATTAAAATTAAAATTATCTCTTTTATAATAAAGCTTAAGGTCGAATTGGTTGTGTTAATGATTTTAATATTCAGATCTAAAAGAAAAGGCTTGTTTAAGACCATCATTTTCTTTGCCTAATTTTAATTCAGGTTGATAGATTTCTTCCATGTTTTCCCTAAATATATTATCATCATTCAGAGCAATGAGGTCATCAATAAAACGAAAAGTATTGGAAAGTTTCCTTACTGTGATTATTGATCCATTTACTGTCATAAAAAATAAAGGAATAAGTTTGTGAAGAAAGGAGCAGGATCAGACCCCATAGGTATTCCTATTATTTGTTGAAATATGGTACTGCCAAGCGTGAAGTAACTAATTCTATCTAAGTATTCAATAGCACATTTTAATGATTTTTGTCAAAGGTGATTCCTGATGAGAGTTTATTTTTAACCCAAGTGAAATGACCAGATGAAACTTTAATAAACTCTCTTTCCTCACCATTAAAACAAAAATCTAGAATATGATTCAAGACATTTATAAGCTTAACATGAGGTATTTTCGTATAAAGTGTAGAAAAGTCAACTGTTGACACTGCTTTACCTTTGTTCCTTGAACTTATTTTGTTTAAAGGCTTGATAACTTTCCAATTATTTTGAACCACCCAAAACCCTTTTACTCTGGAAAAACACTGATATTTATGATTGTATAAATCAATCTGTGATGAAAAAGGTCCAAAAATTGAAGCTAAAGCTTCGGACAGGAATTTAAGTGAGCATTTTGTGGCTGAATTATTAATCTTGTTTTTGAAGAATTCTTATGCTTTTTAGGTATCCAATAAATTTTGGGTTGATGTTGATGTTGATGTTGAATGTATGATGTTTACAGTCCATATTTGAAATGCCAAATTTTCTGTCTAATTCACTTAAGCTTGATTTAACTATATTTTCCACATTTTCCTGATTGATTTTAATATAGTTCTGACTGTTAGTATTATTTTCTAGGCCAAGCTCTTTAATAAACACAGTGACAAAAATCCTTTTGCAGATAATTGCTAAATTACCATTAGATTTGTCAATTGGTGCAAGTACAAAATTATCCTGTAAACTATTAAGAGCTAATTTGATATCTGGAGATGTCACGAAAAAACCTTTTTTCTCGATAATAAAGTTAACTTTAAGAGCAGATATATTAACATCTATTTTCTCATTCAAAAGATGAAACCATTCGGCGAAAGTGTTTTTGCTTATTCCTCTTTTGTTGCAACCATAATCAGCAAAGCTATTCAGTCCTTCGATTATATGTACTTTTGCTTGACAAAATTTTACATTGGGACTTTCCCTGAATTTAAGACCTTTACTTAGTATTTTTGGGAGCTTATTATTCTTAATGATTTTGAGATCACCAGTTGCAATATGCTGGTGATAATTGTCGTTGAATGGAGAATTGAAACAATGGCAAGGAATACTATCAGGATTTTCTAAATATTCTTCTACACTAAGATTGGAAACAAACTGGTAAAAATTAAAATTTCCATGACTTATAGGATCACTAAGGTTATAAGTAATAGTAAGGTATAGGTGTCTTTGTTTTATACTTGTATATTTGTATTTATAAATGTGTGTATACTGTTAACATTCATGATGATGTGGAATTTTTGTCCTGTGGTATCATTAGTACATATAACGTACCGAAATTTGACATTTAATATTGAAATCCTGAAAGGTTACAGGAAATAGCGGACTTGCAACTGCAAAATAAGATGTACCATTTACACTTAATAAGATTGCGATTTAAATTCTGTTGTTTGATTAATTTCAAAAAATACAAAAAAATAGGAAAATGTTATCAAAGTCATAAAAAATATAAAATATTTTTCTCCATACCAGGAGAGATATGAATATAAATAGATCTTGAATATAAATATTGTGTCCCAAAAACCATTGAATAATTCAGTTCAAGCCTATCCAAGCCATGAAAATTTTGTTGTTCTTATTCAGAAACTGAAGATCAACTATGAACCTAATATTGCAGACTATTTTATATCATTAACCGAATTGAATTTTTTAGCAGACTAAACTATCTCATAAAATACATAAATTCGAGGTTACTGTAGAGGAAGCAATGAATTTAACATGTTCAGCTTTCGGGTGGTTTAATCCATTTGATCAATGTAGCGCAAACATCATCGTCATTGTAAAACAATATGAAAATGGAGTTACCATCTAATTCTGCATTAAGCAAAATAAACAAGTGTCGATTCTCATCAACACTTAAAAAATAACAGAACAAAAAACAAAGATTAGAGCAACCATGTAAAATTATTTAAGCAAAAAATCAAACAAACGTCTATACCAATAACTCAAGAGTTTCGCGACGATATTGAGTGAATTTTCAAAGCAAATGAGAGCAACTTCAATCCTTTTATAAAACTCTACTGGAAGCATCAAAAAGATTCATTGAATAAGAGTCTGGAATAACTTAAATACCATCCAATAATAATGCTTTTCTGTTTATCACACTGCTTTGCATTCCTCCAAGTTTTAACATTGTCATCAAGACGAACATTTCCAGATTACAGAAATGCAATTAGTCCTACTGCTGGACTCAATCCTGAAGTAATTAATGAGCTCCAAAAATTGACTGAAAATTCTAAGTTATATCGAAAATCCATATCAGGCAGAACTTTGTTTTTGAAAAGTCAACTTATGAGCTAATTTGAGTAGGAGAATTTGGTGATAATGATTTTGATGATGATAATAATAATAATAATAATAATAATAATAATAATAATAATAATAATAAATAATAATATTACTAGATCGACGTTATGGCGACAGTTCATGCTCCAAAACGAGTCTTAGGCCGACAAAATAGTTAGGTCGACAAAATCGTATCGACTTAACATTTCAGCTAAAATATTTCGACGAAGAAGCAAAAATTTTATTTTATTTTCATCGTAAGTCTAAAGAGTAGGCAATGAAGGAGAGAACTTTAAAGTTTCATAACTATGAAAGATTTGTCAGCAAGGAAAAAAGGTATCAAAGTTTTGGCTATAATATTTGCGGCTTTTGAATTGTGTAATAATATTACACTTACAGCGATACCACCTTTCTTCGTCAATAACTCCGCAGAACAAGCGAATAATTTTATACGGAATTAATGATAACAACCCTCCTGCCTCAGCTTCTTAAAACCACTTTTCCTAATATTTTTAGATATGCAGCTGGGAGAGAGATTGTTATTATTTAAAATCAAGGCTATTTTTAAAGTCTGTCGGCCATAATTATTATCGCTGATTTTCCCGTGTATGATACTGCAGGAATCTGCTAAATTGCGTGCTCCAAGTGCCATTGTGCTGTACGTGTCTGCATGCCATACATGCCACCCATATCCCACCCACCGAGTCTTAACGTTAATTTGACGCTAAGCGTGACAGATTGAATATGGACACGGCCCCTTATGCTGTCAGGCTGCATGGTACCCAGCAAAGAAAGATTTGGGCTATTAATAATCCAATGATATATACAGCATACAGCCAGGAGATTTGGTGTACAATTTTCGACACTATAAACCACTTCCGCAGACTTCAATGTTTACATTTATGATTTATCCTAAACATAGTCTTTTTCTGGCAGGCAAAAAAGACCGGACTACTACTAGTAGTAGTAGTAGTAGTAGCAGTAGTAGTAGTATTTATTTATAGAAATCGTATACAGTAAGCATCCAAAAAGATTCCAAAAGATAAAAATAATCTAATGAAACCCTAGGACAAAAAATTAGATTCTAGAAAACTGAAAAGAATAAAATGAGCGACACAATTTTGTAGAGAGTACATCAAGAGCAAAAAAAATAAGATGAAAAGTTCAAAAAGAGAATTTATTCAAGACGATGATTCATATCTAGTAAAAGCAATCGTTAATATGGATTTTTTTATTGATTTTACTGTAGGTGTAAAATCGAACGTTTTACAGACTTTGTTCCGAATTTTAACGTCATAGAAACGTAGTGAAATACGACCACAGTGGGATAAGCTGACCATAGGGATCCGGAAGTACATTGCCTTATTCCTTTCGTTTAAAGTAAAAAATGACTGAATAGATATAGGAAGCTCCTGGTTATACAGATCACAAAAAAGTTTTAACGTTAGAGACTGAAAAATATCATCAACCTTTAAAATACTTAATATAAAAAAATAACAGAGTAGTATTGTCACGAGAAAGAGAAAAAGCTATAATACAAACTACTTTCCTTTGAAGCACACAAAGCTTTTTTATTAGATCTTTTTTAGAATATTGCCAGACAATACATCCATAGGTGAAATAGGAATGGAAAAGAGGATAATAAATGTAAAATGCAGTGTAATGTAAATGTAATTGTGAATGTATAGTAAAATGTAAAATGTAAATAGTCACTGGTAAAATATAAAAAATGGTTTGCAAAAATTTATAACCGAGAAATTAATAACCAAGCAAGGGGCTAGTATGTCAATTTTTAAATTATTCTGCAATAAATATATGAAAGATAGAATGTTTCCTCACTCGGAGAGATAAAAAAATTAATTTCGAACTGCTCTTGATAACAGTCTGCATTGTTTTGCCTGCCAAGAATACTTACTGATCAGGCTTTGTGCATGCACATTTCGATGTTTTGATTTGCTACAAAAGCCGTCTAATGCAGTATCATATCCCCCTCCAAAAATTTTTTTCACTCTTTGTCTTTTTATTATAGCTTTCAGAAATATGTTTTTGTAAAGAACAAAAAAATCTTTTAAGGAGTACAATACTGCAAGGGCACCAGATTTTATCTTTTTTGTGGACGATTCTTAATACAAGTCGTAATTAATCGAAAGTTTTGATTATCCAATAATGTTTATAGAATTAACCGAATTCAATGATCAAAATAATCCAACGGTGGCAATTCAGTATATATCATAGCTAACTACTGTAAAAAAATTGTGAATCAGTTAATTTATTTGTAGTTCATTCATTCTATTAGTAATTGATTATTGCGATTTTAAAAAATTCAATTTTGTAAATATAATAATCTTCATTAAATTTTGCATAATGTCTAAAGTATTTTTGTTCATTGTTTACCTTCATCATTATCTATATACCTTCTCCTTCCCACAAGAACTCTAGGTTGGCTGAAGAAATGTTTCAATCATCCCATTCTCTCTTCCAATCGAATTTTAATGGATGCACTACTGAAATCGCTTTCACTCTCATTTATGACATGAAATAAATGAGGTGATATTATTAATAGCAAAAATATTGAAAAGTTTGTGAAGTTTGAGCATAAAAGGTTTAATATAAGTTGAGTTACTGCGGAAAGAGCGTGTTCTTAGATACAAAATGTTACTGCAACTCCTTAAAAATCCACGTCCATTTTTTTTAAAAGATGCGCAACTAAATTTCGTTCACTGGATCAAAATTTAAAGCCAATTGTTTTTGTAGCATTTGAGCAATTAAATTTTTCAATTTGGGAGAGGGGTTTAATGTAGTCTTTTGATAGTGAAAAGCTTTTAAAGTTCGACAGTTTTCAAGCTAGACCAAAAAATGTAAGGCCTTTCTATTGGGGAAAAATGAACACTCAGATCAAAATCACAATTACATCTTTGAGTATTTGGGTTGGAGAGGATTTTATAAGGGAATTTATTCCTCAAAGGATAACTAAAAATCTTGCGAGAAAAATTGTTAAATTATCACTGAAAAAATCAAGAGCATACCTTGAAGTGAGGGGAGTAATTGGGGGCAGATGTTGGGTGCAACCAACCCCCATTTTTTGAACCCTTTCCTTTTCCAGAAAGGTTTCGCCAATGAATTCCAGGATTGGACCAAGAAACAAGGTAATAACCTTTGGTATTCTACAAATAAGGTAGCGTCGTGAAACCAACCTGATATGCGCGACTTGGTTTTGAATGAGTTAACAACCCTTAGAACAGTTAAAATTTGGAGTCGATTGTTAGCAATCTAAAAACTAATTTTTTTTTGAAAAATACCACTCGTCTCAACAATGATTGGCCGACCTTAGATCATAATTAGTTAAGATTTTTTAGTAAGCCAGTGAGAAGAATTGCAGCACCTTAAATACTAAACAGTGTTACATGTTTTTTTATCACCAACCGGTTTACCGGTACTAACGCTCGAAGCTAACTTTTTTTATTAAGCAATGGCAAATATCTTTTTAAATAGAAATATACCCAGAAAACACTTATTGCTCAGGTCTATTTAAAACAGGTCTAGTCAGGTCTAATTTTAAACCAAGCGCTAAGATGAGTATATTCTCAGCATATTCTTAATTTTTAGCCAATTCATCCAAAGTATTTTTTTAAAAGAGTATAGAGTATATTCTTATTAAAAAACGTGGAAAGATAAGCCTGTCTCACTGAGTCTGTGAGGTGTCCAAAATCTAACAGACTTGAAAATTTTTAAAAAAGTTGACTGGGCTGTCGAAAAATGACCGTTTTTCCACCGGAAGCAGTTTCGAAAGCCTTTTTGGTGGATATAGGTAGAAATAATTTTAAAGGAGTTAAAATAAGAGTCTTTCTTGTTTCGTGACTAATTGTGAAGGCCTTTTCAATGTTTAAAACAAACTTCAAATGAAAATGAAGTACTTTAAGGTTGGAGAATATCATAAAGCTACTTCACAAATTCTAACAATATACTGCAATTAAGATTTTCGGATCGATTGTTTTATGTATATGATAGAAAAATATGCCTTGGTTAGCTCATTTAAATAACAAGGGTTCAGAGATGATAATTTCTTCCAAACGATATTCAAACTGGCAGAACTCCACAATCCAAAATTGTAAGGAATATAACTGTTTTTGAGGGTAGATTGGCTCTAGTCAAAATAATCCCTAGAGAAATAGCTATTGAAAAAACTTCCAGAGGGTAAACTTTCAGTGGCAATTTAGAAATATGGGGTTTCAATAAATTCCTCAAAAAAATTACTTTTTAATCAAGTTAGTAAGAATTGCTATAGCAACACTGTATATTGTAACAACCGGTTTTTAAGCAACCAGCTCTGGAGAGGCTAAAAAAAATTAACTTCAGGACTGGAGCTCTTTTTACAAAAAGAATCAGTTTTACAATTATAATTACAATTACAATTAGGCATTAATTTTAATAATACTATTACCACTACTGGAGGTTTAATGATGTACTCGACCTACTGTGGTGTTATTGATAGCAACTTGGCACATAGTTATATCACTAGGTAAAGTTTTATTGTCTCCATTTAATTGTATCAAAGAGATTGTATGTAGCAAAGAAAAGTGCTAAATATCCATTGCATGGTTGATTTCATAAGGGACGCTTTTGTAAGCGATACATTGGGATCTTCTAACAAAGAAAAAAACTGAAAATAATATTTTTGGAAAAGGGAATGAATGAGTTTATGAATTTTTCTTAAAAAAAAATTCTATTCCAAAATTATTATATTATTTTGCGAAAGGGAAAAGGTGATAAAATTTGGGAAACTAATTTCTAGAGACTGGAAAAATTTGTAGAATAAAATTTTACTGATTCATGGTTTTAATAAAATAAAATTCCAAAAAAATGTCTTTCGCAGAAGCTTTTCTGCAAACAATTCCTTTCCGTGACTTACCATAACATTTAATCATGGAATTCACAAGAATTCCATGTACAAGATACAACATTATATTGTACTTTTCTTTGCAGTGAATCCTTCAGTAAGCGCATTTTTGCTCGAAATTAGTTGAATTTGGAAATAAATGTTACATGTATGTACATTATTCTAATACAGTAAGTAAATGAGTAGGCTTCCTATCTGTGACTTTGTCAGCATATAGCTTTTGTTTCGATGCCTACACTACACATTTTCATTTCTAAAGAAATGAGAAACCAGGCTTATTTATTATTGTTAATTATTACTATTATTATTAATTTATTATCGATTTTTTTTCCTTAGAACAGATTTCCTTAGAATTGATAATTAACCTTTTCCGAGCAAATAATGATCGAACCATTGCTGTATATGAAAGAATCATTGCAAATCTTGAAAATGAAAATGAATTTTTAGGAAGTCAGCTGAAAAGGAAAGAAAATTACTTCATGGAAGAAATAAACTATTTGAGAAAATCCCTAAGTAACGCGATGAGCGCAATGAACCGTGACAACCGCAATTTTCCTTACAAGCATGGAAATTTTAATTCGAACCATGTTACTCATAAACAAAATCGAAATCATGATAGAAACGATACTTATCATAGCAAACGCAATTATAACGTACAAGGAAACAAAAATAACAATAATTCAAATGCAATTAATATGTCTGATGAAAGTGATGACGCATTACAGCAATCGTCATCCTCATTACCGAAAAAAAAAAAGATATTAATTATTGGTGATAGCATTGTCAAAAACATTAAAAAATTTTATATTGCGAAAAATACTAATTGTTTTATTGATGTTAGGTCCTTTCCCGGCTCAAACACAAATGCCATGAAAGATTATAATCAGCCGAG
This sequence comes from Cladonema radiatum, assembly GCA_025330745.1. Taxonomy (NCBI): domain Eukaryota; kingdom Metazoa; phylum Cnidaria; class Hydrozoa; order Anthoathecata; family Cladonematidae; genus Cladonema; species Cladonema radiatum. The sequence goes on along the minus strand of JANSTP010240769.1, from coordinate 1,600 downwards.
TTGACGTGATGGCAACCATGACCACGTGATCTTGCATGTTGGAACTAATGATTTAAACACAAATCGTGATCCTGATACCATTGCTGGAGAAATCTGTTGTTTATATAATCTGCATGTTAAGAAAGTAGCGGAAACTTTGAGAAAAGAAGATGTGAATATGAAGAAGTTTATATCCAAGTATGAAAATTTTATTTTTATGGCAGATTTCAATGCAGAAATCTCAAATATAAACATGGAAACATTTTGCAGTGACTACGACCTCAAAAACCTAGTAAAGGAAGCTACATGTTTCAAAAATCCAGAAAAGCCCAGCATGATTGATCCAACTTTGACAAATTCCCCTTCTAGCTTTCATAAAACTTTTGTTGTTGAAACAGGGATCTCGGATTTTCATAAGATGACGATTGGAGTTATAAAGACAAATTTTAGGAAGGCAATACCAAGGAAAATCACTCATAAATGTTATAAAAACCTTTCTCAAGATGATTTTTGTTCAGAACTAGTAGGTAAATTCAGCCAATCAATTTTCTATTCTCTAGAATGTTTTGTAAGTACTTGCAATGAAGTCGTTGATTTATTAGCACCTAAGAAGCAAAAATATTTGCGAGCTAACAGTTCCCCATTTATGACTAAGGAGCTATCAAAAGCAATCATGACTAGGTCTAGGTTGCGAAATAAATTCCTTAAAGAGGGAACAACAGAAAACAGGATAGCTTTCAATAAAGAGAGAAATTGGTGTTGCAGTCTTTTACGTAAAACGAAAAAAAGTTACTTGGAAAATCTTAATCCGAGCTCGGTATCTGAAAATAAGAACTTTTGGAAAACTGTAAAACCATTTTTATCGAACAAAATTCAAGCAAAAGATACTATTCTAATCATAGAAAATGGAATCCTAGTAAACAGCGACATAAAAACGGCTGAAATTTTTAATAAATTTTTCATTAATATTGTACCCAATTTAGGGATTCATGGGGAGCCACCAGCAATCACCATGACAGTTGACGGAAAAATAGATTTTTGAATTAAAAAGTATGAAAATCATAGAAGTATTCTGGCCATCAGAGAGGTTTGTCATAATCACGAATTTAGGTTTGCAGCTATTACGAGGGAGGAGTTGATTAAAAATCTAAAAGGTCTGGATCCAAAAAAATCTTCTAGAATTGATGACATTCCAACAAATTTATTAAAACAGAATGCTAAACTGTTTACCGATTTTATATGCCCTTTCTTTACGAGTTAAAATAAATAATTCCTTTAGTTCATGGGAAGATATTCTATTCGAAGTTCCCCAAGGTTCCATCTTGGGACCTCTATTATTGAATATTTACCTTATAGATATGTTTTTCATTTTAGAAGACTTTGATTTTGCTAGTTACGCCGATGACAACTCACCTTACACTTCTGGTAAAACTATAGATGAAGTAATAAACAAACTAGAAGTAATTGCCATTCTGTTTTTTGATTGGTTCTTAGAGAACAAACTCAAGGGTAACCCAGAAAAGTGCCATGTCCTATTAAGCAGTAAAAATGATCATAAGATTTTGGTTGGAGATCATGAGATAGGCAATAGTCAATGTGAAAAGCTGCTTGGGGTTTACTT
>JANSTP010240658.1:0-11244 GCA_025330745.1 Cladonema radiatum | reverse complement strand
CTGTTAAAAAAATAAATGTAGGTCGACGAAAATATCATACTTATGTGGGTTTCTGACATAGTAAAACCGTGTATTGAAGGGTGAGGTTAAAAAAATAGACACGCCAGCAACGATTTGTTTATCAAAAAGATTATTTTTCCAGTAAAACAATCTTGGGGAGCCGACATATGTTAGTGGTGAAATTGCATAAAAGTCGGCTATTCCCTAGAAGTAATTATCTACGAAAATAGAATATGTACTGAGGATACGATGGATTTCGGACAACAAATTACAGAGATGATTGGTTTATTTATCTTGGAGTGTTTTTCAAAGCAAATGTCAAGCATAGAGCTCTTTCTGAAACACCTCTTTCAAGGGCAAAATGAGAATTGAGACTCTGGCTGGCCTGACATGTATACGAGTCCAAATAATTTTTTCCAACAATCAGCCCAGTTGAAAGTGGCCTTAAAAATCAGTGTTGGTTTGACCAACCAGACTAATGGAAAAATGTTTGCCCTTTCCAGTAGAAATTCCATCAGTTGTTAGCCATACAGTTGAATTTTTCAAAATCTACTCAATCTAATGAGTTTTGCAAACCTTTTGAGGATTTCTCCACTGAATCACTACAATTTCCGAATTCGACTACAAGACAATTTTAAATTGTCTATGTTCGTGTATAATTATATTCCCTAAATTTCAAGCATATTCCTCATTCAATTTAAGAAATCCTAAAAAGGATCAAAAAGAGAACAAAGTAAAACACAAAAAAGTTTGTTGTACTTATATTCAGCTCATTGTTGGTGAGTTTATCCAGGTTAAAAGCCTAAAATTATTGTCGACAAAGTAATGACGTTATCAATTTTCTGATGACGTCATCACTGTCAATTCACGCAGGAGTGTATAAGAAGGGTTGACTTATGAGTGTTCAAAGTTTCATTGCTATTAACATTTAGTTCCTACTATGTTGAAGGAGGCACAATGTGTCCCCTCTAACCGTTCCTCAGAGGTCTAGATTGTCAAATAATCCCCAGGTGAATTGGGTTAAGGCTCTCCATATGACCATCGATAGGTATTAAAATTTGGCCAGTGCATGTATTTCTGATACAATTTGAAGAGTAAAGGTATGGAAACTAAGTTACACTTTTCTACAATTGCTCACTTTCAAAGCGTTATGCTAAAATTTCTTCAAAATATAGATTGATGACGTCATTAATCACCTGGCTTTTTATGCTGTCTCTATCAAAAGAAAACATGTAAATTATCTCTAAAACTAGTCTGCAAAATTTCTTGCTTTTATCATTGATAGCGGCAAAAGTGTGTTAACAGCCTCCACTAAGAATGTGTTGAGACGTCTTGCCCACTGTCTGTTCTGGATAGACTCAAGACTCACTTCAGAATAAAATTTTTCCTGGGAAGTACCCAATATGGAGCCAATAATAGCGAGGCAAGCTCGATATTGACAGCTTTCAATCCTATCATTGACGTCCATATTATTTGCTTGATCTTAAATAACATCAGCATAGTCTAAATGTGGTCTTATAAAGAAATTATATATTGTGATCAAAGCACTACATGGAAGTTTATTGTATAGTTTCCTAAGAGAAGCAATTCCAGTATTTACAAGCTTAATTTTAGATTCAACGTGCTGCTTAAAATTTAATGTACTGTCTAAGAAAAGGCCAATTTTCGACATTTAGTAGGAGCAACCGGAATATTACAAATCAGTTGAGGTTGATGGACAGTATTCCTTGAAAACGTTACTTCTAGGACTAGCTTTGACGGGTCAGGGTTGAAATTCATTTTCCAAAAAAACGCCAACTCAGCAATTTTCGTTCAGTCCTCATTCAAACACCGCGTACTAGTCTCTTTATCATTAACAGCTGAGAGCAAAGAGGTATCATCTGCAATAAGTTTAGCTAATGAATTCAACCGATCAGGTAAATCATTTATATATATCAGAAAAAGGAGGGGACCCAATACGGAAACCTGTGGAACAACTAATGATATCCGTTCCCAGTCCCACTCTCTACACTCTATGAAATAGATAGTCAGCCAGTAAATCACGCAATTTTACCTGACAGTCCAAATGTTTATAACTTATAATGTAGCCCTTCATGCCATACCTTATCACATTTAGGAAGACAGCTCTTGTTTCAAGTGAAGGATTTTGATCAAAAGTTTTATATATGTAATAGAAAGGAGTTGGTTTGTGCAAGAGTCAGACGGACGGAACCCAGATTGATTATGGTTTAGTAGATCTTTACTATCTAAATATAAGTAGAGGTTATCAAAAATTGTTTTCTCAAATATATTTCCAAGACCTGACAAAATGTCATTAAATGGTAAGGCTTAACGAAAGAATCTCCACAAATTTTAACCATTCTAATTGTTATATTATCACAACCGTGAGCTTTATTTTTATTTAAAGAAAGAAAAATTTTAAGAATATCATCATGTGAAAAGGAGAGTATTTATACACTCAGTTGTGACAAAGTTAAGAGTATTCAGCAGTATGCTATCATTTCGCAAAGGTCTACACTGCTCACTAAAAATTTTATTAAAAATAATAGCTTTGTTCTTAATATGAGATACAAAATTATTATTCATGTTTAATGGTGGTATGACAGGAGTTTTACTGTCATTGTATAATGTTTTTAGCAATGACCAATACGTTTTCAGATGAAGATTTGGGCTATTCAACTTCTCATTCATTTTCAAAAAATATTCATTTTCTAAACACTTATCATTTCATTTGTAAGAGAAATATAGTTGTTCAGATTGCTGAAATCACTTTTCTGTCTGCCGTTTTTATTAAAAGAACTAAAAAGTACAATTTTTGTTCGAAATCTAGCGCGAATGGTATCATTTATCCACGACAGGGCCTTGTCTATACATGCGATTTTTGGCAAAGTTGGAAAAAATATTCAAAATAATTTCAGTTAGAACATCAACTTGTTCATCAACAGACTTACCTAAAAACATTTTCTCCCAATTCAATGATTCAATAGATTTCTTGACAGCATAATGCCATACAAACCTTTCATATAGCGGAGGATACTCTATCAGCATATTAACTTTTCCATAGATTGATTTGGTGATGACAATTGGAATGAACAGTTGGGTGTACACCTCTTTCCACAACAAGCGAAGATTGGCTGACGAAGATTAAGTCAATGCAAGAAGCAGAGTTGTCTAGTATGTGAGTAGGTTCGTTTATAAGCTGATGGCGAAAGAAGAGAAAAATTAATGGAACCCTCATAAGAATCAAGATCACCATACCAAAAAAGTTTAGATCTTGAATTAAAATCTCGAAGAATTATACAAAGGAATTAATTTTTCTTTAATTGAAAAGAATGAAAATGATTAAGGCCGTCCAGAAATTTATAAAATTGTTCCATGTCTTGGCTAGGGGAACGATAAAATGAAGATGTTAAGAGAACTGTTCCATTAACATGTAGCTCTAAAGCCAAGCATTCGTCTAGGGAGAAAGTATTTAGCAATGTTGCTGCGAGAAAATCCTTATAATAGCAATATAAGACTCCTCTTAGAATCACTAGGATGATCAGAACGGATCATAGAGTAGCCATCAATAATCAAAGATCATCATCATTTGGGATAGTAAAATTGAAAGAGGTCTCTAATAATAATAAAAGTACATACCTGTGAACTGAGTTTTATGCTTTGATCAAGTCAAGTTGTAGGAAATTGAGAGCTGAAAGACTATTTAAGTTCTAGTGACAAAAACTTGAGTTTTCTACTTTTGATCCTCTTTCCCGTGGACCAGGTCTGAGTTCGATCCCATTTTTCTCAGCCATTTCAAAACAGATTTTGCGAGAACTTATATGAAAAAGCGCAGATGGCATTATTCTTTCGTAAGAAAGGTGTGTTTTCTTTGTTTATTGAGATGAAAGGGGTGCGTATGGCAAAAAAAAAAATTCAGGGACAAAACAAAATAAGAAGGACCAGCGGCAGCGCCACATGGATCGCCTAAAAGCCAGACCGTATGGGAAGAAAGTAGTACTTTGCTGATTGGTTCTGCAAAATATTCAGGTCCGCAAATTTTTCTTCCGATGAATTTTTCCGACGCCTGCTGCAAACGAAGTGAGCAAAGCACATTTTTTCAACTTCGTTGAAGGATCGTACTGAAAAAGCTATTTAAGTGTTATATCAAAGTTGGAAACTTATCAAAAAAGTTTCTAAAACAGTTTTCCTTTCTGAAAAACCACAATACTTCTATCTTTAAGTTTCAAATTGATTATTTCAAAAGACATTTCTTTAAAAGATTTTGCTTCCATTTTGAGAAAATAATTATTTTTTGGGGTCAGAGGAACTTTTTTAATAACTTGATTTCAATTAGCCCAATAGTGTAATATAGCGCTAGAAAGAGAATTTATTCAGCTTTTCAATGCAGTTTGAAGTTTTAAAAATAGTTTAGTAGATCAGAAGATATTTAGATTTTTCTGGACCCTAACAACATTTTTCCAGAAAATGACGTCAGGTCTTGCTGAAACAGCAGTGAGTAGCTTAATGAAAATATCCTCTTTTATTGTGTTCATCATGTCTTTAACGTAGAACTTTTATTTGGAATTAATCAATGTTTGGGTTGTATTTATTACTCTGACCAACCACATCAAGCACTTGAAGGCATTATCTGTTTGGAATATTGAAAGTCGTTCTTGCTCAGTTGGGTAATTCGGCATCGCATAACACAATTTATATACTTTCCAGCTTGGAAATTCCTCGATTTTCTAAACAACTCTCAGTATTGAAATGCAGCCAAATGTTATTTGCCATTTTTAGTGTCTTTCTTTTTAGTATGTTCTTCTGCAGTACTAACCAAAAGTTTGTGAAATTTCATGTAATATTTCAGATATTACCTAATTCTATTGTTTAGATACGTCAAATGAAAGAAAAAGAGGTGAAAGATGTGCGCTGCAAACGAAAATGCTAGGTCAGTAGCTACTACCTAAAGGAAAATACCTTTGGTTAGCGCCACTGAAAAGACCTACTATTTTCCGGTTGTTTTCCGTGGAAGGAATGTCAGACATCAGTTGTAAACGGATTAGACGATGAAATTGTAATGATCATTACTAGATTGTCGATTCGCTATATTCTTCTACTTTAGTTTATATATAAATTTCCTGGAAATACCATGTTAACAGATTGTGCTCAGTCCTTACTTCAGGGAGATTGGCTCTCACAAGCTGTGAAACATCTAATTCCTCGCACAACTTACCAGTGTTTATTTTTCTTTTAAGTGTGACTTAAAATATTTTTCTATTGGGAATGATTCTTCTTGCTAATTTAGGAAGCATTGAAACCACGTGTCCAGAGGGTTGTCACTGACACTAAAACTCATTGTGAACAGATAGTTACAAAACATAGGCAATATTTTTATAAAAATTCCGACATTTTGCGACTTACAACTTATGGTTTATTTGTGATTAGACTACAGACTTGCCGATTTGTGATTCCCCGAGATTACCGATTTTCCGATTTTCCCGATTTCGGCCGAATAACTAATATAACGTTTTCTGTCTAATTTGTGACAAACGTTTCCGTTTAACTTCTTTAAATTTAGTTTTCCGGTTTAATTATTCAAAATTAACTAAATATTTTTATAACACTGTATTCAACAAATTATTGAATATGAATTTTTATATAATTTATTCCAGACAGTCAATGCCTGTATCTTGGGCTTTTAAGAGGGAGAAGTAGAAAATCAATGCAAGCCAAAAAGGTGTCTTAGTAAAGAACGTTTCCACGCGTTGGAACTGGTCCCTTGCAATGTTTAGGTAAACATTAGAAAGATTCTGTGATCGTTTGATTTAATTCTTAGAACTAAAATTGAATATACGCAATTGTTTCTTTCAAATTTAGGATGTATAGTTTTTATTTAAAGCTGATTAATTCATGGCAATATCTTATTCATTAGATCATTCTTCAGCAACAAGGAGGTTCCCTTGCAATTCTTTAGAAGAACCAGAGATTTGGGTTTGCAGAAACTTCCTCAATCAATTGCATCAGGCGAAAACATTTGGAGGATACTAGAAGGGTTGGTGAACGTGCTTACGGTATTTGAAGATGCAACTCTACGCGTAAGCAAGCAGGAGTCAAGCTTATCAGAATGTATACCATATGCCCAATTGCAGGTACGTTTTAGAATGAATTTTATAACTTGAACTTTACACTGTCATTTGTAAATATTTTGGACTTTTTTTGGTTTGTCTTGTGATCTTATTTCAAACATACTATGAAATCTAGGTTATGGCAAAAAAATTTAAACTATTTTGGTATATATTTTTAGCTCAGGTCTCCAAAACTGTTCCGAGAAGAAAGTGAAAATGGTGGTGTTTCTGGATTAGATTCGTTTATTGAAGCTCTAGAGGATGGTATTGAAACGCGACTAATCAACATTTCATCTGATATTCACAAAGTTTCAACACTTCTAAATGCTAGGTAAAAGAAGCCTTTTTGCAATCCATTTTTCCCATCAATTATCCAGACCAGCTCTACTCGCTTTCATAGCCAAAATATTTTTAAAAAAGAAGAAGTATTTAGTTTTTGTTCTTTTTGGCGCTCCATAGCATAGGGAATAAGCTAATTGGAAAATTTCAGAAAAAGAAATTTGAGTTTTAGCGATCAAAATACATAAATATGGGAAGCGATTAGGACTAGTCGATCCAAGTATCAACTAACAAGTATGAAGCTGCAAAACTTTATATCAAAAGCTGCAATCTTAATTTCTTACTCAATTAACTCAACCTAACTTTAAATTTATGTTTTAAAACAAAGTTGTATTTATTTCTATATGTTTTATAGATGCAAGGTCTTCTGATTAATGAAGGTGACTTAGAGACGGTGAAAGCGCGTGTTTTGGAGCAAATAAGAGAAAATAACCGTCCCCTTTCACAAACGAATATCGGTAACACATAATTAGAGAAAGAGGAAGGAGAAGTTAATGACGATTTGGCTTCTTCAAACCAATCAAATAAAGGAACATTGCTATCCACTTTAGAGGACATGTTAAAAGAACGTTTCGAACGAACACAAGTAATTACAACTAATCAGTCAGGCGTTGTTAATCCTGAGCAACAATTTGCTACGTTCTTGGCACAGCCGGTTCTGGTAACTTAAAACTACACTGAATCGTTACTTTATTGGCATCAACATAAAGACCATTGGCCAGAATTAACCAATTAATCAAATCCCATATCCTATATGTCCTGCCCACCTTCGTTGGTTAACTCTGAGAGGATAAATTCTTTTGCGAGAAACATTGTTACAAAGAAAAGATGTGGACTGTTACCGAGAAACATTAATCATTTTGCTTTTATTAAATTAAACAGCAAGAAGTTTTGATAATATGTAGATTATTTCCTGGCTGTGTAAAATTTATATACAAAGTTATATATACAACGTATTTCATTAAGACTTCAACAAAATATGTATATGGTATATGCTAAATTCGTTTTTTTCGTCGTCTATATTCTTTTGCCTGCCATTTTGTATCTACAGCCGTTATCTGAAAGCACCGTTCCACCACCGTTCCCTCCGTTCACTCTGAGTAGGCTGTGTGCAATATCGATAACCTCATTGTCCAGGTTGAATAGGAAAAATGGATAGTATTTTCATATACAAGCAGTTTTGTATTAACAAAATAAACAAAATACTAAGTAATTGGCATTTGCATAATGCATAAATAAATTGCAAATTTTACCTGTTCTTAGTTATCAGTTCTCTAAAGCTTCCTCATAGAGTTTAACATTTTCGTGCCTTACTGATCTGATAAAACGTAATAGATATACATTATACATCCGCTAACTCGAACATGCAAGGGACTAAATTATTTGTTTTAATCAGAGAATGTTCGAATTAAGCAGCATAAAAAAATGGGTGGATAAGTTGGAAAGGTTGGATAAGTTGTTTCTCTACTTTTTAAATGTTGTTTGGTCATGACTTATGGCGCAAGAAGAATAGGCCTTATGCAGGAGTTTTCACAGGCAGCTAGCTTATACCTGATGATATTTGGTTCTAAACACATAACTTCCTGACAGCAGGGACTAAACAACTCCACTTCTAGTGACACCAGTGTTCATTATCACAGTTGTCCAACCATTTTTGTTTAAAAAACCTCCTAAATCTCCTAAATCTCTGTATGCAAGAGTCCGAGGAAAAATAATAGTTCTTTGAAGTTGCTCAACTTTACTCTAATGCTGTCATTGGATTCTTTTGGCCAATCCATATAGTAGCTGATCGAATGTAGCAACTGGAGACTGGGATGGATTCAAAAATTCAATAGCTTTAGATACAACATAAAATGCATGTTTGATCATTGCTGGTGATTTGGATGAATCATGCCACATAGGCAATAAAGCAAATATATTTTTTGGTATTTCCTGAATTTTACAATTCGCATGATATGCTGCCCAAGACTCATACTCTCCTCTCCTTACTGACTCAAGCCACTCAAAGCTTTCATTAGTATCAGTAGAGTCAGCATCAAAAACATAGAATTCGTGTGTACTGACAGGTGGAACTTTTATTTCAGCAAAGACATGATGGTATACCGTATTTTTCTCGAATAGAAGCTGTGGCTTCTATTTAATTTATTCAAGGGCGGCTATTATTCGAGGGCGGTTTCTATTTCAGGGCGTCTTTTATCTACCAATATGGTAGTCATATCAGCTATTTATATCATATAACTTGTATTATGTTACTTAAATCTGTTACATTTACCAATATCTATTGGTAATTTATGCCAGATGACATTTGAAAATGAAAGTTCTGATCTCTTATTTATTAATATCGTAATTTTGGCTCATATTTGATGGTGGCTTGCTCGTCTTAGCTGTTCTTTATCTAACCTGCGGCATATATTTGAGAGCGGCTTATATTTGCTAATTTTCATCTAAAATGCGGCTTATATTCCAGGGTGGTTTCTATTTGAGAAAATACGGTAGTTACAAAGTCTGCCGGCAGTTCCTTTAATTATAATGGGCAAAAAAAGGAGATACTGGTGTTCTTACTTTTGTTGATACTAAAAGAATTATAAAATTATAAACGCATTAAATAAGATATTTTGAAACAAAACCCAATTTGGTCTGTAACATAAAATAATAAAATAATATATGAAAGCAATCGTTAGACTGGCTAAAAACAGTTTCTGTGATATATTTTCAGCTACAAAAATGCAAATGTATCAAAACGTCATTTTTTACTATCAAACTTATATTCTGCAAAGTCTCATGCTTTTAACAAAATGTGCACAATTGATTTCAGATTTCCCACAATCCTTGTCCACTACATTGGTTTGCCGTCACGAAACACATATTCCGTTGATTTTTCTTCCTTGCTGGCAACTTCTTTCAACTCTTTAGTGATGCCTTTTTGATCAAGGTGCATTGTTGTACCTAGTATATTAAAATTATTAGCTAGGCACCATTCAGCAGGGATGACGGAAGTACAGTATCTGTCCATGGAAATGTTACATCCCTCTATGACGTTGGTTTCACAAAATCCTTTCACAAGATACTTCGTATACTTGTCTGTCCCCGTGACATAATATTTCTTAGAATCACCTTCTAAACTTTCAGGTTTACGAGCATACGGAAGAGAATAGTATTTATAGGTATCTCTAGAGTCGCATAGGCTTCTATACAGCAAACTTTATTTTGCAGGCTTACTGGGATTATACTGCTTGAAACCTATGCAGCCTCTGTATAGATATAAAGTCTCGTCAATAGCTATTAAATCTGATCGATATCTAAACATTGCGTTGTTGGTATTCATCATTTCGAATAGTTCGCCCATGCACATAAACTTGTTGCTTTTCCATCTTTCTTCCCGTGTTGACTTATTGTCAAACGATATGATAGGATTGATGAACTTGTACCTTTTCTTGACATTCTTGCATCAAAAATATCATTTGAGCCATCATGATTCCAAATGGTAGAAATATTCAATAGATATACTCTTGATCCTGCACGTAAATACAATATACTGAGATAGGCACGGATATCATTATCATCAACATTTTATTAAGGTGTTGTCTTATCATTCTTCTCTAGCTGGTCTTTGAATTGTTCTATCATGGGAACGATTGCAAGGTTGGTATATTGCACAATTTCATTCATCCTGACTTTATTGAAAAATAAATTTAAGGCATCAATCGGTGTACTGACATACTTTGCAGTCGCACGCAGGCCAGCAGGCTTTGTCATCACATTTTGGGTTTTCCTTTGTTGTAAAGTTTCTGGTTGAGATGTTGACCAGCTTATTTAAACAGTTTTGTTTGCATCTTCATACTGAAATAGAATTTGCATACCATATACAGATCAAACCCGATTGCTGAACTAAGAGGCAACTATGAAATTAGCCTTTGAAGTCAACCAAATCAACCATTAACAATCTATCTAAAAAGAGTAAAGAGATTGTAAGATTGCATAATAATCAAACACTTGATACGCCTGTTTCGTTTCTCTCCAGCATGTAAGACATAACTAACATTAGAAATGTGTTATTTCAAACATGAAAAGTTCAAAACATCAGGGCATCAAACAAAACATTAAACATGATATCTCTTTTATATTCAAGCAAGAATTAAAGAGAACTTACTCAAGATCAGAATTCAGTGCTTCATAAAATCCCTGTTACAGTTCAGAGTTAAAGATAAAAAGTCATTGCAAACACTTTGGAAATTTTACCTCTATTTCTCACAGATTTGATGAGACGAATAAATATCAATGTTTTGGTTCAATTATACAGGGTGGTCCATGGCCTACTTTACTGACATGGTCAGATATTCCTCTTTTTCGAAAAAAATTAGAGGGGTAACGTTTAAAAAGCAATTTTTGAGGAACTGAATGCACAGCCTATGTGAGGAAGTAAATTACCGGACTTCAGGGGCAAATATTATTCTGCAGCTCATTAAAATCTCACCAAAAGATGTTAAAGAGGAAAATAAGTATTGATACAGGAGGCCTGGAAAAGTCGAGTTATAAAATTCGAGTTATAGAATTCGAGTTATGAAAACTTCGAGTTATCGCTCTGATGACGTCATAATCCCTGAAATGTGGTTTGATATAACTCGAGTTTTTTGTTCAGCTAAAAAATTCCGAGTTAAATAACTCAGGTTTTTATTTTAAGAAAAAAAATCCGAGTTATGTAACTCGAGTTTTTATTTCAGCTAAAAAATTTCGAGTTATATAACTCGAGTTTCCATTTCACCAAAAACAATTCCGAGTTATGTAACTCGAGTTTTTA
>JANSTP010240547.1:0-11244 GCA_025330745.1 Cladonema radiatum | reverse complement strand
TCTGTACAACATAGTGGAACTATGCTGCTGACTACAGCCACAACAACTACTACTACCCATTTTGGAAAGTTGCCTCAGAAACTGCTCCTATCTTACTAAAGGCATTATTTATAAAAGTTTCTGATCTATAGCCTATGGTTTTTCAAGGAGTTTTTCAAAGATTCTGCTTTCCATTGACAAATTACTTCCGAGATCTCATCCAAAGTGTACTCTTTTTCCAGACTGGATACTACTACTGAAAATATATATTTTACTGTCAAATAATTAGCTACAGAAGTTTCAAAACCTAAAAAATAACAACTCGTTGCTGAGATCAATCTAGACTTTTTTTTTTACACATAAATTTTAGAGCTCAAGATGTTTTAAAAAGTCATCTTGGATGTAAAAGATTAATATATTGGTTGTTTTGAACTAAACTGTACAGCAGCACTGACTAATTACTGGATGAGGTTGGGCCAATAGCTAATATTTGCCAAATGTATCTGCTAACAGAACCAAATAACTCCACAGTCACTGAACATATAAATGAGGTTCAAAATTTTAAGTAGTGGATCTATCAACCCTGTAAATTGAATCAAAGACAGGGCTAAAAGTATAAGAATCCCAGCTAGCTGGTTTTAGAAACCTTCCTATGATGTTTCGTGAGTTGTGTATGACAGCAAGAATAGGTAGCTAGCTACCCTCTTACAGCCTTATCTGCCTTTAATCATATAAATACCAGTAGAGAAAGTTAAATTGAAAGAAAAACACAAGGATTTTTGTTGCATAGGAAATTTCAATACTTACATTTCGATATCTATCCTCTTGATGTTTGATAGAATTACATTCTGTAAACTGTGGATGAGGCTGTAAATGCAACACCAAACTGCGAGATGCTTTCAACTAACTTATAATCTATGCAAATATGCATATCTTAGCTATAATTTATTACACTCCAAAATTTAGAGTGTAAAACGCATAAATTAGAGGCCTCTGCCAGGGCTTTCTTCTCCGCGGCACAAGGAAAGAAGCCCTGGGATCGAGGTTGTAAGATTGCATGATTCCCCCTCCTGAACCTCCACATTCTCCCAATCTAGTGTGTATATTTTGCCTGGAGGAGCTATATTTTTTTCTTTTTTTTTTTAAACATGCTTACATAAATACAAGGAACACACAAATACAAACAACAAAACAGGCTAAGGATATACTTTGTAGTTGTATATCCATAAAAAAGAACATATAGTATGGAAAATAAAATATACAAAATAACGGAGAAGGCTGGAGTAAAAAACAAAAAGCAAAAGAGAATGCTATGATACTATTAACAAATAAAGGCCCAGAAAATCTTCCTAAGCGTACCAAGAAATATAAGGTCGCATTCAAGATATGATTGCTTTGTTCAAAACTCAACTTATCGTTTCCATATAGCAACAATTCTGCTTTTTTATGAGGGGGCAAAGGAGACAAACTATTAGTTGTGGACGCAATTTTCTCAAAGAGAGATCTACGTAAATGAGCATAAGTATGGCAACACTGCAAGAAGTGCAACAAGTTTTCTTCCTCGCCTCCACACACGCATAGCGAATTTAGGCAGAAATTGTGACAAAATTTGTGTGATGATAAATGGCCTAGTTCTAAGCGAAGTCTGCAGAGATACTTTATTCTCTCAGGATCATGACAACCAAATATTGATTTAGGGCAAGGTCTTAGAAATGCAAATAGCTGTTCTTGAAAGAAGAAAAGGTGGTACAATTTTCTATTGATGAATCCAACTTGTTCCACTCTGACAATGCACAAGGCAACAAAGCAAATTTTTCAATATTTGAATGATGAATACTTCGATTTTAAGTTATAGTCTATTGTGTTCATGGAAATCAACCGCTATAAATAATCCGGCATCTTAGTGGTCGTTACTTTGTAAAAAAGACAAAGCTTTCTTACTCATCGTCTATCATGTAAACTTTCAATTTCTACAATAGAACTTAGAATTTCTAGGGAGCCAATTCCGGTATTGTTTTAAGATATTGATACCTTTTTAAACTTTAGATAATTTATCATCAATGTGTTCTTTGAAGGACGAGCTTTGAACCAATGACCAGACCTAAATATTTGACTTTAGACACATTTTCTACAATGTTGCCATTAAAATATAACACAACATGGTTATTCTGAATAGTCATTCTAGAGAAAATATCTTCTTGCGCTGGTTTAGATATGCTGCTTCTGCTTTTTTTGTTAGCATCTATCCATCTATCTATTTGTTATTATTATCAGGACTATTGCTAATCTATTTTAACCTATTTTTAGGTCACAAGAAATGAAACAGCCTGGAAAAGTTGGTTTGATAAAGATGCTCCTGAAGATTATCCAATACCAGATGGTTATCAAACATCTTTGGATACATTTAGAAAACTACTCCTGATAAGGTCTTAATAAATTTAGTGTTTTTCTTAAAACGTATTGTTTGAATTTTCCAAATATTGCATTACATTTTAGTGGATATTTCACTACTTTTGAAAATCTTTTGAAATTTCTCTTCTTTTTTAGCTGATCAGATTTCTCAAGCTAGCTGTAGTTGTATATTATGATTATGGTTAAGGCAGTTGTTAAGATAATGTCAATTTGGAACCTTCCAGTGCCTAGTGCATTACAAATGTTTTATGATTTTTGCACACATTTAAGATTTAAAATCTCAGGCTAGCCTCTGTAATAAAGTTGTGCAATTTTATTGCAAAAGTATTTTGTAGAAATTTTTGATCTTTTTAAAAAGTATTCTAGCTTTGAGAAAATAAAATATAATGTCAAACTAGCTTTGTAGGAACTTTGAAGCCTCCTCTAAGCTCTTTTAAATTTACTAAGCCTTTTCTGAGGAAACCTCCTGAATATTTACTTTTTATCTGTTTGCTCTGTGTAGTCCTTTAAAAGATTGAAAAATTATCATGGTAATGAAGATATACTCCAATAAAACGATTCTTTGGTAATAGTATCATTTGATAAGAATAGTATGATAGCAATTTAGCTTTATTTTAGTGCAAATCATAAAAGTTGAAAAAAAGACACGTTCACAAACTGGAGCTGAAAATTGTGTTTCTGTGTCCATTTGCTGGCCTCAGAAAACTGCTAAAAAAGCCTGTTCGAGCCCATTTGATAACATCACTAGTTGACAACCTCCTCAAAAACACCCGAAAATGACCAATCTATCAACAGTGACTAATTCTTGAAAGTATATTATTATCTTATCAAAAAGAGAGGCAATTCAGATAATATTAACAATTTTCAGAAATGTCTGTTTGGCCAAGTAAAAGGTTATAGCAAAACATACTCTATCCCATGAGCTAAAGTGTCCTAAAGTATCATAATCTAAAGTGAGCTTTGTTTTGATTTCATTGGGAAGAGCATCAAGCTTCAGAATTGGTGTATAAAATTTAGTGAAGTGTAAACCATTAGTAGTAAGTGAAGTATAAGGTATAATGGGGGCACTTACATTGGTCTAATATGTTTGGGTTAAGCGAGAGAAATAAATATTTTTCTGTTTTTTTTGTTTTTTTTTTGCGTCAAAGGATTACATATCTTATCCTTTTGTGTGTGACACAGCTTTTTTTGAGTTCTATCTTCAAGAATTGGCATATTAGCCAACTGGTAAGGTTTCAAAGAACATCTTACCAAAAAGCAATATTTTTTTACTCAAAATCAGTTGACTATAAGATTCTGGGATACGGTATTTTTCTAAAAGATGCTGCCTATGCTCAGCATGCACATAAAAAATGTTGCATACACTAAAGGTTGATGCTCAGTGAACCTTCAACTTTCCATTTTTGATTTGACAGTGTACACTCTTTTGATTAGAATTGACAATCTTTAATAAAAATTTATGATGCTCATACATATCGTTTTAAAATATTGCATCGTATCACAAATATCTTGTCTTGATTGGTTATGTGAAGTATAATGGATAATGAAGGTAATTGATTAAGTTTTTATTTTTTTTAAGTTTTGCTTTAATTATGCTCTTACATTATTACCAGCATTTATTATAGCCCAGTAGAATAAGCTCAAAAAATCAGTGAAGCTAGAACAAATTGATAATTTTACATATTTGGTACCATTAGAAGTGTAATTTTAAGTAGATTTGCATAAACCCCCCAATAATCCACTTTGGGAAAAAAGTAACAAATTAAATTTAACACCCCCTAAATTCAACTTTTTCCCCACCTATTTAGCTTTGACTTTTTGGCTTTTTAGAATTTGACTTTTTATAATCAATAATTCTCAGTTAAAATTAATAAAAAGTATCTTCATTATAAAGACATTCCCATAAGTCATGCCACAATTTTGTGACGTCATCAAAATTTTCAAAATTTTGTCCATTCTTTCTTTGTCTGTTCTCGTTTTTTCAATTTCCGATTATCATTGGTCAAAACTGGTTTAATGTAACAGTTTATGGGGTTCCAACTTTGTGAATTGGGTTAGGTTATTCACAAATTGCGCCAAAAGTAAAAGTCAGAATAAGAAAGACCACTGGGTTTGCATTAAGATTTTGGTATCACAATGTTTCATTGGATTAGAATCCAGAGCAAATAGAAACCCTAAAGCCAATGTGCTTACAAATGTCTGTTTTTTAAAAAACTGTAGATACTAGTGATAATTCTCATATATCGGAGTTATTTACACTTCTTCTTATCTATTATTCTTGTAAAAATGTGAATGATCTCAAATCAACAACTCCCCTAAAAATAATCTTTGTAATAAACGCTCCCCTCAAATTAAATCTAAGACTAGTCATATTTTGGATTCTCTTTTTTTTTTGCTTGAGTGTTATATTATTAAAAAAGGAACAGAACGTCTCCCTCCAATAAAGCACCCCCGAATAAGGACCTCTCAAAAAATTTAAGAAAATTAATAAATGCCCTGGGCATCTATTTAAAGCATTATGATCATTCTCGTACCCGTTGACTAATATATAGATTTGCCTATTAGAAAATAATAAATACAATAATTCTTGGCTGATAATGAAAAAACTACAAGAGTGTAGTATCAGCTACTTTAGGCCATGGATTTCTCCCAAGATCAACTCAGAGTCAAACAAAATAATAGATTAAGTAATAGAAGAAGTCAAACCACTAGGATTGGGCCAGTGTGGAAGTGGACTTTCAAACTTGGGAAATTCTAAGACTGGTGGATAGGTGATGATCAGAGTGAAGTTAATATTGCAGAGTATGAATCGAGTTTACACTTTGATCGATTTTTTATGGCTAGAGGTTTATTTTGGTATTTGAAGGCAGGGGTTATAGTAATTCTAGCTCACTGTAATTCAATTCCGCTTCAAAAATTCAAAAATCATTATTTGTAATTGTTGAAAATGCCAACATTAAAATCGGAAGTGCAGTGACTTATTTGCATAATTAACAATTGAAACTTGTTTTTAGACAATTAAAAATGGTTTACCGCAAGTTTTCCTCCTCTCCCTCAGTTTTTTCATTACAGCTCTAAGGTTGTTATTGATAAAACCTCGATTTTAGGGCATATTTCCAGGAATTTTATCACTGATGTTTTGGGAAAATAAGAAAACTGGTAATTTAAAATATGTAAAAATGGGACAATGCTTTTAGACTTCATTTTGAGCATGATTTGTAGTAAAATTTTCTGCTATGTGAAACCAAATTCAAAACAATTGTTTTTGGTTGAACTTATGGTTAGAACTTACTTTATCAGAATATTTTTTGGGTTGGATTGCAAAAATGAACTTGCCAGTTGACTTGATATGGGTGAAATACACGGTTTTGCTATGTCAGAAACCCATATAGGTATGATTTTTTTCGTCAACCTACCTTTATTTTTCTAACAGAGCTTTGACCGAGATTTTTTAAAAATTGGGAAAAATAATTTGTTTATAAAAAATCTAAAGGAAAGTTTTTTCATTCTGCTTTCATATCTTTATTGAAAAATTATTCAGCTATTTATTAAAAAAAATCCTATTAGTTTTGGAGCCATAGTTTTTTCAAAACTTTATTTTAAGTTTCTCTAATATGAAGTGGAAAATTCTTGGTCAAACTCTTATAAGAATTTATTGTTTAGGTTGAAATGTTTTTCTTCACATTTTAATCTGCTTCTGAATTTTTAGTAAATCACTATGGTAAGCTTTTGAAATTATGCATACAATGAAAACCAAAAAGTAAAACCATATATTTGTTGGAAGTAAACTTTGTATGACTGGCAATGGGTAGAATCGGGTAGCAGTGCGAAACAATTTACTTTTTATGACAGGGAACCTGTAAAATCAAAGGGGTAGTTGAGAGTGGACATATGGCTTGTAGTTCATGGGTGTAAACTTTGTATGCTTTCGAGGCTAGGAGTAAGTGGGATCGAATGGTTCTACTTTTCGTTATCAGCCTATAAGTAAGTATTGTGCTTTTCCACTAGGGAAATAAGTAAAAACTTTTTGTTTAGTTATGAAGCTTAGCAAATGAGACTTCTTATATTGTGACGCAGATGGTTTTTAATAGTAGCAAAATTACAGGACGTTTTGGAAAAGCTGCATTTCTTTAAAACAGGCAATTTTAAACTAACCAAATTTCATAACGTCTTTATGCTAAGAACTATCACAATGCCCGGTTTTGAGAAGAAAATATCCATATTCCTGGTTGTAGAATGAAAACAAAAAAGCCCATCTACATGACGAACGTGTTCAGATCAACGTTTTTTAGTGAATAATCAATACACCATCAACAACACGAAATTAGAAATATTATGCTCTTTTGGCACCCTTTAGAGGGTGCTAGGGGTAAATAGGATAAAAAAGTAATATGTAAAGAAGCTTTAATTTCAATCGAATACAATTAGTTTTCTGAAGCATGTTGGTTGCTGCCACTTAAAATACCACACACATTGCTGATAAATGTTGAAAATTCTGATGGTGTCATCAAATAGTTACATGACTTATAGGTTCATTTTTTTAATTTTATAAAATTCTTCATAGCTTTTTATAATGAAGATATATTTCATTAATTTTAACTGAGAATTATCAATTATATTGCCCATAAAATTCTAATTTCCATCAAAAGGCCCAGGCTGCATAGGGATTAAGTTGAATTGAGAGGATGTTGCACAACGTTCTTTCCCCAAATTGAATTTTCTTGGGGTTTTAGTATGTTTACTTAAAATTCTAATAATACTTCTAATAATACCAAATATGTACAATTATCAAATTAACTTATTATTTTACCTTTGCATAGGAGCATATTAGCATATATGCTTTGAGGGAGAAGTTATGCTATATTTATCCAATAACAATAATAACAACAACTACAACAACAACAAAAAAAGTAATAATGATGATGATCATGATGATCATGACCCTAATAATAACATACTTAATTCTCTATATCTTCTATATTCTATACACTATTCTGCCTAATAGATGTTCTACCCATTGCATTAAAGTTTTTTTGTTACTATTTTTAGTTGTTTAGGTTACTTTTCTAAGGGCTGTTCATATGGAGCTGGGCCATCTCGGTTGACCGAATTGGCTCGGTTAAGCGGGATCTCGCTTTCATTGAAAATCACATTAAAAATATAAAATGTGTTCATAAGGATCCATTCTACCTTTATGTCTGTGTGTTGAATTTCTAACAATTATGTAGTTTTAAATTTGTGAAACTCGAAATGGAATATAAACAGAAGCAACTGTTCTGTCATAAGTTTTCTGAGTATGTAGGACCATTGAGAGACATAGAAATGAAGTTTTCAGAGTTCCTTAGTATTGTTGGTTTTGAATTGCAGGAATTCTGAAAAAGCTGTTGTTGTTTGAGCAAATGTGGATCTATCTCAGTGCTACATGGTTAGAGTTGCTAAGATATGGTTAGATATGCTTTGATTAGACATGCTTTGTTCTAGAGCCACTGGTATTGAGAAACCAATAGTCACAACTTTTAGGAATGATTCGAAACCTGATGATAAAGATCTTTCAGAAATAAGTCAAATCAGGGTCAAATATTGTAATGAATTTGTAAATTGTGAAAAGAACTTGATAGGACATTCCTTATTGAATAACATGAAAAATCAAAAATTAACTCTGAAAAGTTAAAAGTTATCTTTGTAGATTGATGTTAGTTGATAGATATAACAATCAAAGATATAATAAAGAGGATTTTCTTATTGAAAATGTTGTTATTAGAAAGTTTCTCTGAATTGTATTTTTCACGGAAAACTTACCCCACTTAACACACCCCTTTCGATGGTGATGGCTTAACAATTTGTCTTTTTTTCACAGATTGTTGTGTAGAACTTATATTTACAAACTTTATGTGGCATTTTCAGATTAGTCCAGAATTTCAAAAATACTCTCAGAAATGAGCAATCACTCTCAGCAGTCCAGAATCAGGTGGCGTTGTTAGGGTTCTAGGTTCTTATTTAGATTCTAAATTATGGGTTATAGGTGGTAGGCCTTTGAAATATAGTCTTCTTTAAAAACTACTTGCTGGGCATGTAAGAAAAATTCTATTAAAATTGATAGATAAGAAAGAGAGTCTCATGATGAGTTGCCCAACAAAACGTGTCTTTTGACACAGCAAGAATAACTCAAAATGGACATAATATCAATAGGTAACAATAGTTGTGTCAGTGAAAGTAAAAAGCAGGAGTTGATGTAAAATTTGACTCCAACAAATTGTAATGAAATGCATGACATTCTAAAATTATAGGGCACATTCTGGTTTTAAATTCTTTTTGGCATCGATTTTAGCATATGGCATCCTTTTTTTGCCGTCCAAAAGGCATTAATTTAATCCCAAAGAAAAATGCATTTTGTTATTGATGGCATAGAAAATTTTGCTTTCACTGACACAGTTATTTATTTGAAGTATTATATTCAATGGGTAATAGAAACTTTATTTTTTACTTTTTGGTTGTTTTTTAATGTAAGCCATAGATACTAATGACTTGATTTCTAGTTTTCAAAAATCCTCCAGACCAAATTGATAATAATAAGGAAGACTCCCAGGTAAATACAATCCCAAGTAGAGGAGAGGGAGAGGTGTGTAGAAGTCTCTCTCAATATTTTGCTTTTAATTGTTAAGTTAAGTGGCTGAATGGACAATAAAAGCAAGAAAACCACTTAAAATAACTTTTGTTTTGTTTGTTTTTTATATTGACAGATAGGAATTGCACGGAAAAAAAAGATGCCATAAACATAAACTATTTTAATGCTTTTTTATTGAAAACTGAAATATAATCTATTTTCGAAAAGTCAGACAGACATCATATTTCAGTTTTTTTGAGAGGTGTATATTTTTAATATTTTCAAGTCTTAATATTGTATAAAATTGTGCCAACATAGATTCAGTCTTTGTCATTTGAAAATAAGCAGGTGCGCGGACATTGCGTGCCTAAAGTGGGTTGTTTTCTATAATTGTGTGCCTAAATTGAAAATTTTTATCTCAATTTTTCTTTAACAGTCATATAACGCATTTATCTTCTTTTAAAAGCATGTATATATACATTTTTAAATGATAACAGAGGTTGAAGAAAAACACGAAATATGTTGGTACTCCGAGTTTCACGCTTACGCGATCTTCAGCCAACTAAATTATGAAAAAAACGTTAAAGCATACATAAAAAACTTTACAATAGTTTCACGAAAAACTTACATCACTTATTTGGTTTGAGTCTATGGTTACATAACATATGCTTGTTTTCGTGTCAACACTTCGACACCAGCTCACTTCTTTTGTTGAGAATGTTTTTTCCTGGATAAGACAGTATCGCATACTTTTCATTTAGACATAGCATGCAAGTCCTCTTGCTTGGTAAATAAGGTGAGCTCCGTCTCATAGTTGAGAAGCTTATAACAGGGTTCTAGTTATTCTTCTTCAAATTCCAATACTCTTTTGATAGCTCTGTATCGTTAGCTTGCTTTTCGTTTGCAAATGATGATTTGTGGTTGGCATATCTAGCCTTGAATGTGGTGTCACATAGCCCAATATAGACCTTTTCACCATAATTTGGTAGATCACACGTAATATTCCCTTGATAAATGATATTTTTTTCACAGCATTTTTTGTTTAGAGGACAATTGGCTTTGTTTATAGAATCACATTTGCGACTTGCAGTGTTCTGTTCACTTAGAATATGAGAATTATGGGAATTGATGAAAGATTCAACATTTGGCATACAACTATAGCTAAGCTTCAAGTTATTTCGGTTGAAAAGTTTATAGAGCTTATGATTTTTAGGAAAATATTTTTCAACTAGGCTGAAGAAATATTTTCTGACATTGAAACTGACGTCCTTGCTGTACGGTGGGTTGAACCACAATATATTTCTTTGTCACTTTTTCTTGTTTTTGGCAGTTTTGTAATTTTCTGCCTGGTGTATGAAGGTATAACTGTATCCACACTTATCGAGTGCATGTTGGTAATGTTTGGCAGCAGTATCAAATATTTTTTTGTTGGATGATAAGTTGTTTAGTCTCTTTTCAACTGTGATTGGTATATTGTGAATTATATTTGGTGGGTGATTCCATTTTGCATCAATGTAAACTGTTTTCTCATTAGGCTTTTTGTATGGGTAGTACGCACCATCGTTTAAATTTAATGTAACGTCCAGGAAGTTGGCTATTTCTACTTCAATATTCAGTTCATGGGTTTTGAATATTATGGAATTGCTTCCTAATACTATCGGCACGTCTATTCGATATGTTTCTGAAAGCAGCAATACCGTCATCCCTATAAAATCCCACATACTTTTTATGAAAAAACTTTGAATTTTCCGATAATAAAAAACCGACCAGCTCACAAACCTCAGCTCCATCATAAGCACCCATTGTTACATCAAATAATTTGTTGCTGTTTTTCATCCACGTTTCGTTGTTATAAAAAAGAAGGGATTTTCTTGAATGGTATATGATTTCAAGGTCGCTTTTCTTTATTTCAATATAGTTTTTCGCAAAATTCAAGCTTTTCTCTAGCCAGCTCACTTTTACCAGCTTTTTACTCACTTTTACCTTTTTTACCAGCTCACTTCTTTTGTTGAGAAGTGAGCTGGTGTCAAAGTGTCGACATGAAAATAAGCATATGTTATGTAACCATAGACTCAAACCAAATAAGTGACGTCAGTTTTTCGTGAAACCATTGTACAGTTTTTTATGTATGCTTTAACGTTTTTTTCATAATTTAGTTGGCTGAAGATCGCATAAGCGTGAAACTCGGAGTACCAACATATTTCGTGTTTTTCTTCACCCTCTGTTATAATTTATATTTGCTCTATTAT
>JANSTP010240436.1:0-11246 GCA_025330745.1 Cladonema radiatum | reverse complement strand
CGCTGCTTTATTTATCAAAATTCTGAAAATATAGAGAAAAATATTGCACAAAAACCGAAAATGGCAAAAGTTTATTCCACGTAAAATTCATTTTTCCAATCGCAAGCGAAAGTTTTTTTCTCGTGAAATATATTTAATCGCTGATTTGCGAAAGTAAATCCAGAAAATTTTGCGTTTTTTTCCTAGCGAAACTTTCTCCCCGCAAAACTTACTCCCAATAAAGTAGCATATAAAGGGTCAAACTCGAAAAGAATTTATTTTTCCAAAAACAATTTGTTTTTAATGTTTTGAAAATATTTCTTTGCATTAGGACAACCCTGAATATTTAAATAATATTAAACAAATATTTAGTAAATTGTAGCTGGGATATAAACTGTGTAAATGAAATATAGCGAAAGTCGAATACTCTGTAGAAATATTTCACGGTTTTCGTGGTTTCTGCCTAAAACCATGAAACTAGGGTTCCAACTGAATTTTCCCAGTTATCCCAAGTTTCCCAGAAAATTATCCCAGTGTCAAAAATTGCTTATTGACTGTCTAGGACAATTTATCCTAAAAAGATAATTTTTATTATGCCACATATGTATAATACTGAGAAAATTAACTGAGCTTTGAATTCAAGTTCCATCAGAATGAAAAAGTACCGAATATTCTTGAACATATTAAATCATCAAAAATATCAGCTTTCTACATTTTTATCCTAAACTTGCAACAATTGAAACAACTATAACATACTACGGTTTAATGCAATACAATATTTATATGAGACTATAAATGCTCTATGCTGTGAATTAATGGAAAAATTGACCAACCACGGTTTTCCTCCTAGCAAACACACTTACCCAACAATCTGTTTTTGGTAATAAATATTGAGAAATCTAATTGTTTCTTCTTCGTAACAAAAAGATATTAAATAGTCTGGATGGAGCAGGTGTTTCGAAAGCATTGTCAAGATACTTGAAATTGTAAACATTGCAATCTGATGTTCCATCGTTCCACCGTCTGCACAAATGTAACTGCCTCTTCAGTTAAGAAGCAGTTATCTTTTTTTTTTCGATTTGACATCTTTAAGTTCATACTTTTCTTTGGTAATGGGCCATATTTATGTTCATCTTCTATTTGACGCTTGCATACTTGTGTTAATAGGTTCGAGTTGCTTTTTACTAACCTTTTAAGCCTTTGTGGAAATTTTCGAAAGGAAAACATGGGATTTCATTCCAGAGCATTGATGATCAAACAATCACCAGCGATTTGGAGAAAATTATGGATATTATAAACAATAAATGTTTTTCCATAAATATTGTCATATAGTCGAGTTTAGTCGTATTGCCGTAATCGTATGTCAATTAGCGAGCTAATGAAGCATGTTATTGCAATCACCTTAATGCATTGTAAATAGGAAGTTTTTTTATATACATATATATGTAAGAAAGAGCAAGTTGTGAACTGCTGTTGATTTCAAGCAAAGAGTTATATTTTTTACCCCTGTCTGATTTACAACAGTGGCGACGAGGATTTAAAAAAGAAAAAAAACAATGGCTACATACGGTAAAATAGGAGAATTTGAACCGAACGACGAAAAATGGGACAATTATATTGAACGAGCAGAACAATTTTTTGTCGCAAATGATTTCGACAATGCTACAAAGAAACGAGCCATACTGCTAAGTTCATGTGGACTGAAAACGTATCAACTTCTTAGAGGGTTGTCTAACAATCAACCTTCAGGGAAAACATATGAAGAACTAGTGATCCTTATGAAGAATCATTTGTATCCAGCTCCAAACCCCATAGCCGAATGTTTCAAATTTAATTCACGTGACAGACATCCGACCGTCTCCATTGCACAATATCTTGCTACGCTTTGCAAGTTGAGCGAGCATTGTAACTATGGGAACATTCTTGACAACATGTTAAGAGATCGTTTAGTATGCGGGATTAAAGACGAGAAAAAACAGCAGAGACATCTAATTGAAAAAGATCTGACGATCGAAAAAGGCCTAGGCATAGCATACTCTATGGAGTCAGCAGCAAGTTACTCCAAAACAATTACCGGAATACAGGCCTCAAACACTCAAGAAGAAATCAACCAAATATCGAAAGTGAAAACACTTAAAGAATGTTAGCGTTGTGCCGGAAACTGACATACAGCCCAAAATTGTCCTTTCAAAGATGCCGAATGTTTCTACTGCCACCAAAGAGGACACACCTTTCAAGTTTGTCGTTTGAAAAAGAATTGGGGAAAATAAGGGAAAGCCAATTAATCTAATTAATGATGAAATTCGTGACTATGAAGACTCTTTTAATTTATACTGGCTTAATGAAAAGAAAATCAAGCCCGTCATAGAAACTATTGCAATCGAAGGAAAAAACCTCGACATAGAATTTGACACTGGTGCCTCGATAAGCGTCATTGGAGAAAACACTTTCAAAGGCTTGTTACCCGATCATGAACTTGTACCCTCTTCCGTTAATTTGAAAACCGTTACCGGGGAAACTGCTAGACCACTCGGATCAATAAATGAAAAAAATTGATTATGAAAATCAAACCCACATCCTACCTTTTACCGTTGTTCCAGTTCTAGCACCCTCGCTGATTGGGCGCAATTGGTTAAAGTCAATAAAAATAGACTGGAAGAATCTTTTCCAATTTTCAAGCCAAGAAAATGTTGAATTAGAAAACATTTTAAAAAAATAAAGATCTGTTTTTAAAAACAAACTCGGATTGTTGAAGAATTTCAAAGTAAAGATTCCAATTAGAGAAAATGTTCAACCTCAGTTTTTCAAAGCATGCCCAGTGCCTTATGCCCTTTGCGAGAAGATTGATAACGGACTTGACCGATTAGTAAACGATGAATTTTTCGAACAACAACAATTTTCGGCAACACCTATTGTGCCAGTCCGCAAAATGACGATACCGTAAGGATTTGCAGTGATTACAAACAAACAATAAATCAAGTGGCCCTGTGACTCTTACTCTATACCAAACACTAATGACTTACTTGCTTCTATGGCTGGCGGTGAGAAGTTTACAAAACTTGATTTGCGACGTGCGTATCAGCAACTAGAGCTCTCAGAAGAAACTAGAGAGTACTTTACAATAAACACGCATAGAGGATTGTTTCAACCCCGTAGGCTGCAATTCGGAATCCACTCAGCTACAGGAATCTTCCAAGGAGGGATGGACGCTAGACTCCGAACTATTCCAGGAACTCTTGTGTGTGTTGACGATATTTTAGTTACGGGGAGAGACACTCAAAGTCATATAACGAATTTATCTGCTGTCTTAAACGTTATTGAAGAGTCTGGTCTACGATTAAAAAAATCCAAGTGTGCGTTTTTAGCAAATGAAGTGAAATATCTTAGTTTTAATGTATCAAAGGATGGAATAAGTCCAACAACAGAAAAAGTGACTGCAATCAAGAACGCGTCACAACCCAAAAATGTCACCGAATTGAAAGCTTACTTGGGTATGTTGAATTACTACAATCGTTATTTACCCAAGCTTTCCACGATAATAGAACCTTTACATCGTCTTTTTAAAAAGGGGGTGAAATTTAGTTGGGGACCCGATCAGGAACATGCTTTTAAAACGTCAAGTTGGTCCTTTTCAAAGCTCCTGTGTTGACTCATTTTGATCAAATACCTACCTATTACGGTACACTGTGACGCATCCCCATATGGTATAGGAGCCATTTTGACCCACCAGTTTCCTGATAAAACTAAGAAACTTGTTTGTTATATATTCAGAACACTTTCACCAGCCAAAAAAAATTATGCCCATATCGAAAAAGAGGGACTGACCATTGTGTTTGCAGTCAAAAAACTGCATCAATATCTTTACGGAAATTATTTCAAAATTGTAACAGACTAACAGACCATAAACCGCTTTTGGGTCTGTTTGGTCAGTATAAGCCCATACCGCCGTTAGCTGCCGCCCGTGTACAGAGGTGGGCTTTGTTCCTGTCTGCTTATAATTACAATCTCGAGTATTGTCCTGGTTCAAATCATACTAATGCTGATTGCTTAAGCCAACTTCCTGAACCGCCCAGAGATAATGATTTTTCAAAAACTGACATTGAAATTAATGTGATGGAGCTTCAACAAGCCCCAGTGACAGCAGCAGATGTTAAAACTCATACCAGTCGTGATCCGATACTAAGCAAAGTATTGTCAAATATTCGTATGTCGTGGTCCGTCAATACGGATCCAGAATTACAGCCGTATTTTCTCCGGAGGCATGAGCTTAGTATTGATGATAATTGTCTACTTTGGGGTGCTCGAGTTATAATACCCCAAACTTTACGTCATCAAGTGCTTATGGAGTTACACAATTGCCACCCAGGAATAAACCACATTAAGAGTCTGGTACGCAATTTCGTATGGTGGCCAAAAATGGACACTGAAATTGAAACAATAGTGAAAGGCTGTTCACAATGCCAAATAAACCAAAACATGCCAAAACATGCTCCTATTCACAGTTGGGAGTATACTTCAAAAGCATGGGAAAGGATTCACCTAGGCGAAATGTTTTTAATAGTAGCAGATGCTTTTTCAAAATGGATAGAGATAATAGTTATGAACAATTCAAACTCAACTTCAACGATTGAACGACTACGAAAAATATTCTCGATTCATGGTTTGCCAGTTTTTTGTGTGACTGATCATGGCCCGTGTTTCATCAGCAATGAACTCGATATATTTATGAAGAAAAATAAAATTCCACATTTGTGCTCTGCACCATATCATCCTGCCTCTAACGGCCAGGCAGAGAGGACAGTACAAACTTTCAAGAAGACGTTGTCGAAACTCGAAGCTAAAGAATGCACGTTAGAAACTCGTGTCAGTCGTTTACTGTTTACATACAGGATTACACCCCAAACCACAACAGGTAGATCCCCAGCTGAATTGCTGTTTAACCGCCACTTAAGTTCCGCATTGGATTACATAAAGCCAAATAACGAATTGTTCGTGAAAATGAAACAAGCTAAACGAAGTGCAGTTACGTACGACCTCGAATTGGACATTAAAATTGTTCAACGCCATACCAAGGATAAAGTGAACTGGATTTAGTGCCAGTTATAGATTTCTGATTTAACAATAAAAGCTTCTAGCAATCTTTTATAAATTTTAACGACTTTTATTTTTGCGGCTTCTCTTTGAAGTTCCTATGATTGTAAGTTTTTTTTTTTCAGAGAGCTGCTGCTGCTGCCGACAAATACCGATAACAGAAAAGGGCATTTGAAGAGCCATAAATAGATTTAGGAGCTTCTATTTTAATGCAATTTTCGATACGCATTTAGGACTGTCTGTCTCTATAATCTCATATAAAAAGATGAAAGAAGTCAGCTCCAAACTTCAATTTTCTGCAGAATTAAAAAGTGAGTTTTAGTCAAAGGTTTATAAGTTACGTAATTAATTTTATTCTTTTCCATACTATTAGATAAAAATCTTTCTCTAGAAGGTGTTCCAATTTGCCGGACTTTTTTCTTTTTTGCCGGATTTTGAGTTAAAGATCTCTAGAAATCAGCCATTTCTTTGCGATTTCTTGCCATATTTAGTAATAACGACAGAGTAATTGCGTTTTTCGCAATCAAATTTTACTGCTTAGTATTCAAAATATAATGCCTTCTATGAGAGTATATTTCTCATAGCATTAATCAACTTACGATCATAGACACAAAGAAAGCTTCTCAGCGCTACATCCAGTTCACTTTCATATTATCCTTGGCCATACTGACCAAATTTGTTAATGCTAACAAAACAGTTACATCATTTAATAACAAGATATGAACTTTCATATTATCGACTTAACTTTATAAAAATTAATTATGATGTCACTTGTTAAAGAATTTTGATGACATTTATATTTAATTGCTTTTAAATGATTTACTTATATTTCAACTTCTTATAACATATTTTTATTACATTGCTGAATCATAGCTCTCCTTCCTCGGCATCATTTCTATTGACTCTCCTACTGCTAACTTTTTGACACCTTTTATTTGTTTCACTATCTTAGAGGAAGTTTTTGGATACTAGTTTATATTATAGTAAGATTTTTTATGAGGAGTGGCAGTTGGTATTGGTTGTGTGTGTTGTGCACATGTATTTTTTAGTCTTGTTGTAAGACATTTTTGAAGACAGTTGTTGTTTTTGTGTTGCCAGCTCTGGGAAGCTATAACTTGTTCTAGTAAGTTTATTATCTTCTTGGTGTTTTTACTTCCTAGTGGGTTATTTTGTAGCCATTTTAGAACACATCTTTGGCAAAGCCTTACTACAACTTAGTTTCAATTTGTGAGCCTTATTTTGAAAGTAAATTTGGTGTGTACTATTATTCTATTTCTTTTTGACAGACTTCTTTAGTTGAGATTATAGTGATTTTCTATTGTTGCTTGGTCTGTTTACACTTGTATTTTATTTGTGATTGGGCAATGCTGGACTAATTCACTTGTTGCTTCAGTCTGATTCTTTGCATTTTGTTTGCATTTTCTTTACTTGCTGTGCACACTTTTATCCCTGCTATAGTGTCTATGTTTGATTAAGAGTACTTTGCCCTTTAGTGTGTAAAGTTTCCCATTTCATTGCCATTCAGTAGGGACCTTTTTCCAGCCTTGATAGTTCAGCATTTTGTTGACTGATTTGACCTATTTTCATTGCTAGTTCTGTATTTCACTAATTTGATATTTCTCAATCTGTTAACTGTCTATTTGACTGTTTTTTAAGTTGTCATTCATATACTGCTGTTTACCTTTTTCATACCTTTTTTACAGAAATATTCAGGTATTAATTTTTTAATTTTCATAGTACAAGTGTATTTGCTGTTTGATGTTTTTTATTGAATTTAATTTCCTTATTTTAGAATATTGAGGTATTACTTTGTCATTTTTTCAGTATTTGGGTATTAGGTTTCCTCAATTTCAGGGTTACCAATTTGTAAGAGATGATTTTCATTTTTTTTATTTATTCTGTTGATATTTTTGTCTGAAAATTGTCGATTTATTATGAAATTTATTTTATTGTTCAATTTTAATTTAGCGGTGTTTTGGAGTGCAATAAATTGTGTTTTGTGATATCAGTAGAATCTTCCTACTCCCCTCTGGCAATCACAAAATTATTGCATGTTCCAATGTGGAATCGCAAAACGTACGATGCACGGATGATAAGATTCATCTACCGGAAGTGATTACTGAAAATATTTCGTCCAAAATCCAATCAAATGTGAATGATGACAACCATGAAGGAGGTGACTCAATCAATTCCGATACAACAGTTGCCGTTACTAGTCTGTCGTTGCGCCAAGATAATTCGGTCTTAGATAGTGGGAGCCCCAAAAGCTCCGTAGCCCAAGAAAGACCGCAAAGAGCACGCCGTCCCCCAAAAAGTTTTGATTATTACGTGATGAATATATTTAGCGAATAAAGGTCAGATGCGAACAGTTCATTAATCAGGGGTTGAGGATTGTTGTATAGTCAAGTTTGGTCGTAATGCCGTAATCGTATGTCAATTATCGAGCTAATGAAGCATATGATTGCGAACGCCTTAATGCATTGTGAATAAGAAGTTTTTTTATATACATATAGCTAGCTATCTGTAAGAAAGAGCAAGTTCTGAACTGCTGTTGAGTTCAAGCAAAAAGCTACATTCTTCATCCCTGTCTGATTTACAACAAATATGTTTACTATTTATCACAAAATGCTTTAGCAAAGAGGAAGCATATTCCAAACATTAGTTTCTAATTCCGCTATCTGCTTGAAGCATAATGCTAACACTAACACTTAATGCTATAAAATGATGGTGTGAATCTTTTGACAAAATTTGCTTTGAATCAACAGGGCCTGTGTAGAGTAACAACTACCGATACTCGGTTGCTTTCCAGCGATAAAGTTCACTGAGAGTTCTTGGTTGACGACTAAATTCGCTGGCCATCGTGCCATTAAAAGATGTTAGCAAACTAGATATTTGATTTAATTGGTACGCTGAAATCTTTCCAGAGAGTCCTTTCCTCCAAAAACTTGTAATTCCCCACACAACACCGAGACAAATGAGATGCGTGTAATCTAATGGAAAGTTTTTTTATCTTGTCTATGTTATATCTAATGAGAAAAGAAATAGTAAGTTGATGATGCAAATAGCCAAATTCTTTGTACACTTTCTCTTCACGTAATGGGTATTCATCTTCATCGTTGAAAACAACTCTTCCATCATAACTGCTCACAATAGAGCACCTCTCACAAGAGCTGTACCCTGTGTGAGATATTATTCCCTCAGAAATGCACGAGCTGGGTCATCGCATAAAATGCATTTTAGCTTAACAAGAAAGTGTTTCCCTTGATGCAATACGCCGTTTTCAATAAGTTCTGCAAGTTCATTCAGAAAATCCTCTAAGAAACTTTCTAGAAAGTCTGGTTTGGTTTTTCCACAACATCAAGGCACCATAAAAACATAATGATCATTTCCTTGACTTAATATTGGCCAAAACTGTATAGGAGAAGATTTAAAAGTTCCAAACTTGATTGAATATCCAAAAATAATGTTTTTTTGATGCCGTTTTTGATATTAAAATAACAATAGTCTCCTCCACATTTTGCAATGGATGGCACAGACCTAGGTGTTCTCAATAATATCCTGGCATATTTGGGCAATTCTAGGTCTCGAGTTTTCAAATTAGATAATAGCTCATTTACAGATGTTCTTGTCCATCTATGACTGATAACGCACGCAGCTAGATCACTGCTCAATGTGTTTTCTATCAATACTTTTTTGGTGTCAACAAGGTCATCTTCAGAGTCTGAAAATGAAAAATACATATTTTCAAATTTAAAAATACATTTTTAAGTTACAATCTTTATCTGAATAAGTACCATAGTAATTTGATATTGTTGAAGCATTTGTGCTTGAATTACGTCCTATTTCACTTTCACGCTCTTTTTCATCACTTGACAATACCATATTTAGCACCCTTCTATCTGCTGCTTTCCATTTTGTAATATTATTCATAATTCTGCAAAAATGTCGACAATGTACAACTATTATGTGGGCATTATAGCCTTACAAAAAACTAAGCGCAATACGGTAGTTGCTATTGCAGATAAGAATTCCTAGTGATTTGTTATTCACTATTTTCTTCAGCTATGAGAGTATTGGATACGTTGAGAACATTCTTAACAACCTTATCCAAATTTTGCGTCTGCACGGCGGGTTTCATGAAAATATTAATTGGAATTCTGATTAATGTAACAATCTTTTGAAGTTGCTCAATTTTTGCAAGTAAGCAAGAAGCACCAAAGTGGAAAATAGACGGCAGAAAGTTTTAAGCCACGTAACGGACTTTTTCTTAAAAAATAACGGAAAAGATGAAAAAGTTGGAAAGTATTCCAAATAATATTTGGAATATTTTCCCAATTTTTCTTGTTTCTAAAATGTCATTTACTTTGTCATACCAAACTTTTCGAAAACTCGAACTCTTGATAGGTCGACCTTTTTTGTAAATCCCAAGAAAGTTCGAGTTACCGAGAGTCAACTGCATTCAGTGTTTTAGAATGCAAAAAAATTACAAATATTCTAAAACTTACAGAAACTATAGAGATGGTAAACAAACACAACTGTCATCTTTTGAAAACTTAAAATGTACACAACTTTATATAAAGGAGGAATTTTGATACTGATCTGAGACTTTCTGGGATAACTGAAACAACAGAAATCTATTGAATTAAAAAATAAATTTTAGGGCCCCGCTTAACTTAAAACCGACACTGCATCAGGCTACCATGAAGTTGCGCCACTGCCTGTTAATGCAACTTCAATTTTCCTTTCCGTTTTCCAAGATCCTGTTTACATTAGTGATTTAAACTGGGGTAAAAGCTGTTTAGAGCCATATCTTCAGTTTACGTCAGCTATGCTAAGCCAAAGTGCCCTGCCTGCATTCCATGCTTTATATGCTGAAGATCTACGGTGTGAGGTAGGAAGATTATTTGGTGTATTGGCGCACACTCACTTTTAAGCAAAGGATTAGTAGTGTCTTAAAGGCTCTGTCTTCCCAAAAAATTATTTTCACGAGCTGAAAAATTTTGCGTTTCTTGAAGATTTACTTTCGGGAATTTAATATTTTACGAATTTTCACGAGAATTTGTTTTTGCGAAAGACACCAGATACGGTATTAAACAAAAATCGAAAATACCTAAAATGAATAAACATTTAGCCAGAAAAAGACTCCATTTCACTGAATTGCAATATAAACACACAAACATAAACAAAAATGATTTTCTCTTATTCAGTTGCAACGGTCATTGACAGAAGAAAAGTTTCACTTGGATTTATTTCTGCAAATTTAAAATTTTCAAAAAAATTTGTGACGATTTATTTATTTTATTTATTTATTTTCGATTTACCCGCCGTTTAGAAACTTTTCACGAGGATTTAATTTCGCGATTTTAGGCAAATTTTGCGGAATTCACGAAAATTTCTCCTCGGCAAAATTTGTACACTTAAAGTAGCGAAAATTATGTCCGAAACATTGATGCAAGCAAAATCTTTTCTTAAAACTGGCCACCTTGAACTTCAAAGGTTTCAGGATCTAAAAATATTTTAAAAGCTGTAAAAACTACCTAATCTTAATCTTTCATTAACTAACATACAAAAATCATTTATTAAAAAACTTTCCGTAGGTAAATTTTCTTAGATTTATCCGTGTATCTTTTTTCGGCTTCGCTTGAATTTTCCAGTGGCCTTAGAAATGAGCCTACTTAATGTAATTAAGGAAAATAAATTTTGCTTTATTGCAATATGAATGATGTGAAATGGAGGAATAGACAAAATTCATGAGAAAATTATAGATATACTGAAATAAAAATTTTTAAAAAGGTTTTCATAACAATTTTAAGAAAATATTTCCATTATTTTTTTTTTAAAATGCATAATTTATGATATTACACTCATATTTTAGGTATATTGTTTCTTGAATTTTTATTTTTGCTGGGCGCCATGGAGAAATTTCGATATTCCTTCTTTTTAGGCTTAAAAGTACCATATCGTTGCGTTTTACAAGGTTGAAATTTTTTTTTTATGCTAAATTATGGTCTTTTAGCGAGAAATTAACGTTTTAATTAAAATTTGGGTGAAAATAGGATT
The DNA here is from genome assembly GCA_025330745.1 of Cladonema radiatum. Lineage (NCBI taxonomy): Eukaryota > Metazoa > Cnidaria > Hydrozoa > Anthoathecata > Cladonematidae > Cladonema > Cladonema radiatum. The sequence continues at coordinate 116 of JANSTP010240436.1, read as the reverse complement.
TGATCAACCAGTTTTTCGCTAATAATTCTTTTCACAGCAAACTTTACGCAAAAAAAAAAAAAAAAACAATCACAGTAATGCCTTATATGTGCCCTTTCTATTTAACCTAAAAACAT
>JANSTP010240325.1:0-11247 GCA_025330745.1 Cladonema radiatum | reverse complement strand
TGTCGTCGTTGTAAAATTACGACGACGACTCTCAGTATTGCAGAGGTCGTCGTAGGTTCGACGACGTCTTCACCTGCAGAATTCTGACACCAATCCCCCCTCATAATGGAGATCCTGGAGGACTGGGGCAAAAGGCGTGTTTTACTACATCATCTCCTTTGCAACTGTATTATCTTGGCGGGCAATCAGTTTAAATTCTTGGAAAAAGTTCTTGATATGTGATATTCATGTTTTGTTTCTTCTTTCCACCTTTTTTTGATAAATGTTGGCATATGTGAGTTGTTGTGAATAGAGTAAATAATACGCCAATAATGGGTGAATCATATTGGTTGTAAGGTCTCTGTTATGTCTTGATAAGGTCTTTATGTACAATGATCAATAAGTAAAGTTAGCCATTTCTATATACAGTGATGTGTGGAAGAATATTATGCTTAGGCCAACTAATTCATAAATAATTCCAAGTTTATACAATTTGCCATAGCTAAGATAAGGCTAAGGGTCACTATGAAAATTCCTTGTTCGTAACTGCTGCCTTACGTCGTTGCCTTTCTTGAATTATAACAATGATGATTTTGTTTGAGGCCATCGGGGCTTATCAGTAAGGACCTCTTCCGTGGTATTGGTTTGAAGTTGGGCCGCTGACTGCTGTTCCAAACTAAGATCATCAGGAGAATCTGCATATGGAGAACACTCTTGAGTCCAGTTTTTTTGACTAAAGGTTTTTCTGAAGGGTCCTTCCTCTGATATCAATTGGGTATACTTTGGTACGTTTGAAGGATTATGTCATGATTGAGGGAGCATAAGGTAATAATTATTCCCAGTACAATTATGTAGATGACTAATCCACTGTCTGAGTCGAAAATATCAGAGATGCCATAAATTGGGTCTAGTGATACTTTCGTTGTATGATGAAGTTAAAACGCCTTAGCTTTGAATAGATGTACATTCCCAGTTTTATCTACCTCATATAGTCGATTTTTGTAATCTCGTATGTAGGTGAGAGCTGGTCTGTCATTGCAACCATTTTTGGCACTTTGTTGCAAAATTCGATTGTCATACAGGGCAAAAAGCTGTGTGATTTGGAGATAAATAAACAGGAAAATTAGGATAGAAAGGCTTATTGAGTTTTCTCGTTTACTCAATTTGATACCGCGATACGTTTTTGCAGGAGGCAACCATTAATGCATTTCCAACTGGTAATACAGTGGTGCCAGGCTTTGGGTATCAATAACGTAGTATTTCTGAAGGGAATCTTTGAATCAGCCACTTGATCAAGTCTGATAGTTCGTTTTGAGTGAAATATATTGATTCATATTCTGAAATAGTCGTATGTCCTTGTGACATAAAGGCTTGTGCTAAATAAGCTTCCAAGAATTCTTGGAGTTCACCTTGACACTTCCTATGCCATCTGACTGCTTCTCATTTTTTTTTATTGTCCTCATTAGTTCAGAGGGAAAAAGTTGCTAATTTTGAAACATTGCCTTCCGTAAACGTGTCTTTGATTACCCCACCAACTTTCAGATCTCGTATCAAAATAAATGATTCCATATGCTTGACATTGTATCTTCCCACAAATCGATAGTTAAAAAAGATGTGAGGCTCTTGCACTTTATAGATAATAGTGCTGAATGGATCTTCTTTTGGGTGCCAGGAATAAAACTGTTGTCGTGTGATTCCAGACTTAGGAGTATAAAAAAGTCCAGAATAAGACATTCTGTATTTGTAATCTCATCTTGTATTTTGCAGTCTGTCTCGTTCAATTGACCGATTTAGTAATTATAGAACGCAGTGAAGTGCGAGTGATAGTTTGTAGCCATTTGCATTGATATCTAGGGGTCTTTGTCAAAGTATACTGATTGGCGCTGATCTTTAGAAGTGATGACCGACCTGAATTGATGAGATTTACTTTGTCTGCACAACTTTCTTTGTTGATTTTGATTTCAACATGGGACGAATGTTTAACATCGATACCCCAAAAATTTTCATCACAGGTGTAAGTATACTTATAAACTTGACAATGACATAAATCGAGAGGAGTTCGGTAGGGAATGTAATGATATACATCTGTCTTATAAAATTTTATTCGTTTAAGTTCATTTTCCTGAAGATTATGATTGCTATCCTTTAGTTTGGGAAAATCCTAGATGGCAAGGGGTGTGGTCTATGCGCAATCATATAATGGTCCCAAATACATAGGTTGGAGTTTACGTTTTGCCATAGGAAGTGGTTATGGTAGCATTATAATTACCAAAATGGACAGGGTGTGTCCTACAAGGGGTATGATGGACCCAGTTTGTTGTGTCATATGTGATGGCGCTTCGGACAACTGTTGTTTTTGAAATTCTATAATTAGTTCTAGAGGGACATTCTCTTCATAAATCCACGTACTTGGGCTGTCATCTTGCCATTGAATTTCATAGAATTGTTCCCCATCAAATTTTTGGGCTGACAGAATCTTTTTCATGTTGTCATAGTCCTGTAACTCAAATCCGGCAAGGAAATCCACATCATTATCTGATAGTATCTGAAGTTTATTTGTGCTGTTATGATTTCATCTGTTTGTTGAAACTACTGTAATTTTTTAATGCTCATAGTGTTAATAGTAGCTGTCATTTCAGTGTCGTCATTGTCATGTGAAAACATATCTTCATTCTCTTCATTATATACCTCATGGATGTGGTCATTTTCTGTACTTTGGTTAATTTTATCTATGGTGTTTACTTTGTCGGGTGGATCCTGAATACAGAATGTGAAAAATCTTAGCATATATATTAAAATAAATTATTTCTACTTTCCTATATCGTTGTGCTTATTTAAACAACCTAGCAAGACATGCATACAGAGAGGTATTATATCTCTGTATGTAATGCCTTCAGATTTCATATATGTATGAAGAAAGAAACTTTGCGTTGGTTGAAGACAATTGAAATACAATAATAATTCAATACAGTAAGAAATTATTTTAAAAATCAGACATTTTTTCATGGACCAGTACTTTTCATAGTTTGAGTGCTCACAAAGAATTACACTTTTCATCAGGAAACTTTAGAATTAGATCTGACTGCTGAATCCCTAAAAAATGGTATGGTGAATTTTATAGTTTTACAGCTCATATAGTAACCCAACGTCAGTTGAACTATAACAAAAAAATATAATAATGAAATGTTTTCAAATATGATAACCTGGTCATTTTAGGTAGATGCGGAGAGCAAAACCAATCATAATAGGGTACCATCGCATACCTTTGCAGCTGTTCAAAGTAGAGGTGAAATGCTCCACTTCAAATGATACAGAAAGATTGAACACCATCGATTATTTGCTCAAGCTTTATGAAGAACCTGACATCATTCCATTATCAAAATTGCAAGGAATGCTAACAACAGACTCTGCAAAAAAGAATTTGAAAAGAAGCATTAAAAGCAGAACAAGTAATTTCATCTTTGTCAAATATAAAACTAAAGCTAAATGACATAGTGGTAGCTTTGTATGATACGAAAATTCGAATGAATAAAGTTGAAGACTCGTCTGATCAGAAGATTATCAAGCAGAGTGCAGATATCATTAAGGATGAAATCAAAGGAATAAATTTTAAAATGGAGTAGCCACCTTCTCCTGATGATCTTGACATGTCGAAATTCACAAACCCACTTCATCTTGACTTATTCTTGACAACGCTTCTCAATGTAAAGGATAGTGTTGAAATAACAAATCGTGTGACAAGATTGAAATCATCATTCGGACAAGATCTGTCTTATGCAGGTAAAAGGGTAACTCTTTGTTTCATTACCTTTTCAAAACTTTACATTCACTTGAGGCTTACAGTACCTCAGACTAATTATTTGGTGTTTATTTCCGACTTTTTTTTGCAGTTCACAATGGCAAAATGTTAACTCCAAAACGTGTACTGCTACCCTGTCAAATCAAAGGTCTTACAAATAATTATGAGTTGATAACAACTATGAACAAGCTAGGACACGGTATTAGTTATTCAGTTTTGCAAGAAATCTTGATCGAAGTTGCATACAAGAAAGCTGATCATGCTGTGAACCTTGATACACTTCCCGAAAATTGTTACAGTGAAACGTTCACCATCCTTGTTGAAGATAATATTGATAGACTAGAGGAAACTACCTCAGGTATAATCAAGCTATCAACATTCGCAAAAAATACATGCTACTTCATCTTCTGATTTTTAGTTTTAATGTTACAATTTTAATTCTCTCAGGCCATCGAACCACACATAAAGTAAATTCCATCCTTATTCAATCAAATCGTGAGAAAAATCTTATACTAGGCGATATATCATATGGCCAGATTGTGCCACCACCTGCCGAAAAAAAAAGAAGGTAACATATTTTAATTTGATAATGAGTGAAATTGAAATGGCTGAACTTCTGCTAGTTAACCCTTATAGTCTCGATCTTGGCATATCCCTGAAATAAGGGTGGCTTAAGTCCTAGTCTCTTGTCAGCAAGGGTAAAGCACCCAAGGCACCCACTACAGGCCACTTACATTTGAAATGAAATTAGGGGATTTGAGATCCTGTACATTTATAGTTAAAGGCAGAGTTAATTATTATTAAACTGTACTAATCTGCATTAAAATAGTCACATTAAGAAGGATACAAAGTTTCTTTAAATTAACTTTAGGTCGTTTAAGATCAATCAACCAGAGATTCTAGAATATTTGCATGGAAAAAGGAAAGATCCCAAGAAGATGCCAATTCGTGGTAAAAGTTTCTCTGGTGACATTCTTTTTGCTGATCAAAGTTTCCTTTACACAATGTGGACCATTTTACGGAAAAACGACACAACGCAAGAAATTCCTAGTTGGACTGGTTTTTTCATCAATTTGAGTGATAATTTGCATGTAAAGTCCAATAATATCGGGTATCTAGATTGTTTAGACGCTCCTGCAACGGAAATGTCTACAGTGTATTATATGATGGAAAGATCAATACGAATCAAAGAACAGCTGAAGTTAAAATCTATCGTGTGTGTGTACGACCAGGCTATTTACGCTAAAGTATTCCAGATAAAATGCAAATATCCATCGAAATTCAAAGATGTTTCATCAAAAAATCATTTATAATATGTAATAAATCTGTTTTTTCCTACATTTTTACCCCCTAAAAAAACTTTTTTTTTTCTCCAGGAAATGTAATTTTAATTTTGTTATTGATTTTTATTCCAAGTATATATCAAAAATATATTTGAAAAAAATATCACAAAATAGGACAAAAACCTGAATTTTTCACATTTTTTACCCCCTGAAATGGTAAATTTTCTAGGTAAATCAAATTTTATTTATGTCTTTTATATTTTTCCTCTCCAACTCCCTAGAAATAGTTTGTAATCACCAATATCAGGCTATCAACAGTAAGATTCCATGAATAAAACTTCAAAAATATGGCAAAATTGATTTTTGGGTTGTTTTTTCTGGGTATCTTTCAATGTACATTACCCCCCTAAAAAAAATTTACTTTTTCTTTTTCATAATTCAAAAATTAAATCTAATAACTACCTCCACTGAAAATGTTGAGTGGTTTAGACTATTCTGTATGGAGATATGGCCCTTCAAAAATATCCATCATTTTAATTTCCTTAAGAAACCCTTATAAATTCTCTAATTTACAAAATACCCTACCTACAATAGTCCGTAAATTTTGGTCAAAAGCTGTATTTTTGGGCAATGGCACCTCTTTTTCCTAAAAATATAATACATAAGGAAGTTGAAAATCATTAACAGGCTTACTCCCTCGAGTGAGCCCTAAAAATTGTTTATCTCATGGGCTATTAGCTCTTTTCAGCTAACTGTTCATGAGAAAAATGAATATTTGGTATATTTTTCTGAGTTTCAGCTGGAGTTTCTTGGGAAAGTCTACGAGACTCAACAGATATTTCGACAGATATCGATATTTCGGACAATGATCACATCAGCTGTCACTTTTACTGATTAACCGTTGACAATCTACTGTGCGAATGGTAGAAAAATCGTCGGGACTTGAAAAATGCTTGTTTTGAATTTTAGCTTTGATTTCTTTGTTTTTATCTAAAAATGCTACTTCTTTCGTTTTTCTTTATTTTCTTTGTTATCGGCGCAGGAAAGACTACATTTCCAGGACAAATTTCGCTTTACTCAATACATCAACAAACTCTTGCAGGTTATCATTAGTTATTGTATTTGGAACAGCATCAAAAAGATCATTGGCTTTCAATAAAACTTCACCTCCAACATACACAAACCATGTAAAGTCAGCCAAAATTTTTACTACGAAGTCAATTTCTGGGTTAATTGTTTTCTTATTATGAATCAAGCAGAAAGAGACGAAGCCGCCATCTCAATGCACGGTTATGAATCCTTTTGCCTGCATTTCTTCCTCTGTATTTTCAAAGTTTAAATCTGACTTGACTTCAGAAGGAGCAGGAATACTAATAACTTTTTCATATTGAATTTTAAGGACATGTTTAACAAGACCCCTTTTTCGTAAACGATGTAAACTGTTATCTCTTTGTGATTCGAATTCAGCTATTTTAGCATTGATGATATCTTTTTCTTACATAGAGTCTAATTTTCTTCTGCAAGTGCCGCATAAAGCAGGTGGGTGCACATCTTTTTGGTTACTGGAAACATTATGAAGGAAAAGCTTTAATATGTGTGGTTGGTATTCCGATGCTAATTTTTGATTCTTATAAGTTTTATGAACAATAATTTTCTGTTCGCACAGTCTGCATATTGACGAAAGGTGTTGAATATGTTTATCCATATCACAAAAAAATGTTAGTAAAGGTTAACAAAAAGCCAATTAAGATAATTGGTGAAGGACATACAGATTTAATGTCAATTTCAGTCGTTTAATTATTTGAATTTTTTTTTAAAAAAATAAATAAATAAATAAAACAAGTTTGTGGGAAAAATTAAACAAGATGAAATTTGATGTTTTAATTAGAGTACCAACAATGTCTGTTTGCTGCTAACTTTCTAATGTGAATAAAAGAGAAATCCTAATATGTTCTAATGCTCAGCATTTTTTGTACAGAGTACTTTTGAGTAGTGTTTTTCAAGCTTGCCTTGTAACTACATTGCTTACATGAAAACTGCTAATGAAGATCTAAGACTATTGATGGATTTGGTGGTAATAAGTGCACATGCACAACGTTAAAACCAAAACAAATTTCTGCAGGCAAAAAAAAATAAAAATTGTAGACTGGCGTGGGAAAAATACTAAAAACAAAAATAATTTTAAAAACAAAGGGAAATGGAGTTTGACTGCCCAATATGTTTCAAATGTTAGAAAGAGGAGGGTATCATATTAAACGTCTGTAACAAAACATACTCTTTGTCTGATTTCAGAAGCAAATGTTTGTGTTTTCTCATTACAGGGCTGCATTATTTTGCCTCCAGAACTCGTCAAAATCTATCACGTATTCAAAATAAACGAAGATATATAGACCTCCTTTACCTCATATCTGTCTGAAGGTCGCCTCTCCTTAAAAGACAGTTATATGAAGCACAGCTTTGGATTTTCCTATAATTTCAACAATATTTCATATGCACTAAGCTGATTAAGTCAGCAACAAAGTCGGTGACTTATTGGGATTGGTGTTTTACCTTTCCATGTCAACTTTTTAGATTCAAAATTGCATTTATTAAATAAATATTGCATTTATAAATCTTATATGTATAAAAAATTGAAAAATTGCAAAATTAAAAGACTTCCATTCATTTTGAGAGAAAATTATTTTTTCGAATCATGAATGCACGAATAAATATATATCGAATTTTAAATTCAACTTTGACAATTATCGAATTATGAAATTGGGGGCTGATTGATTTGGTCAGGTGTTTCGAAAAAACTTTGCACAAAATTTGAGAAAGTAAAAATGATGCGTAAAAAAACATATTGTCAATCATCTTTTTTCTAAAAATAAGTATTTTTCTGCAATCTTGATACATATACTCTATTTCTCTATATAAATGAAGTGAGTTTTTCAACCCCCAAAAAATATATTGGAAATGAAATATCATGAAAATTTATTGGAAAAGAATTAGAAAGAGTTTATATGATTATATATTCATTTTCCATCAAACCTTTCTGATGCTAAGCATGTTATTGCATAGCATCACTGTATGTTTAACTGGTACTCACAATTTGATTAAAGAGCAAGAAATTATTCCACAAAAAAGTGTAATTACTATTAGCTATCTGTAGATCAAAAAAAAAAAACATCTAGATCTGTGAACAGTGGATATCTGCTCGCTCAATTTCATGAAGGAAAGTATTTGATGCATAATTTGATAGAGAAAAAGTTCTTATTTTTTTGTTTTGACCTGCATGTCAACTGAAAACTTCGAATTATTTTGACATTTTGAGAAACAACAGATTTATTAACAAAAAGAATTAAAAGCATAATAGAAAAACGTAAAAACAGGAAAAAATGCATGATTCAAAAAACTTTGGCTGAAGAAAGATTACTTTAAACACCTCAAAATATTTATAGCAGGTTGTTCTTTCCATGCAACAAATACTTTTGGGATTTGCAACTACTTCGACGTTCCTTGGGTAAGGACGCCCCAAGTAAAAAAGTATATACCAGTTTTGAATAAAACTTAAATGCATTCCCTTAACCGAAGGGAATATACTATACGAAAATGTTTGATACAATGAAAATGTTCAGAATAAAAAACATTGACTGTGTATTATCCTAAATTTCCAGTTTAAACTTAATAAAATATTGTTTGCAGTTAAGCTAGCTAACTGACCAGGATATTATACAAAACTTTACATGACGCAAACCAAGGGGTAAAAAAATTCCAGTAAGAATTAAAGAAAAAGTTCTCTAAACAACTAACTACAGACCTAATACCTTTTCCTAGTGATTATTACACAAAACTATAGCTGCTAGCTAGGTACATCTTAACAGATTTCCTTTGCTTTGCGGCTGCACTTGGTTAATGCAGAATAACTCTAAACAAAATAGTCCTAGACATTAAATGTGACTTATAATACTGGGGAATACAATACAATTTCGCTGTTACCACAGTGCAGTAGAGTGACAAACATGGCCAGGCCTTATAATCATGTATGAGCTTCAACAAACATAACCGAAATTTGTTCCAGCAATTTGTTAAAAAATCTCCTTATCATTCAGGAAGCTGAATGAACTTCAATATCTACGAAGAGCTCAAGCTAGATACAGACTAACAGATTACACACTTCAACTCCAGGTCAACTTCATTTTGTCTATCCTTTCACTTCACTGTTCCATTATTTTGCTTTGCGAATTTCATATAACGAGCAGTCGAACATGTTCTTGCTTGAACAAAACTGGCTGTTTCACTTACCCATAAAAAAAACCCTAACGTAGCCACACTGTATAATGTGTATCATGCCTATGAGAGATTGACCGAGAAGATTCAATCTTGATACACTTGTTATGTATCAAAGAAGCTCGCAGAAAATGCGGATTGGCAAAATTCAGTTGAAAAAACCAGACTGATGTAGGAGAAAATATAAAATGAAGACCTGTAACAAGAGAGTCGCCATACTGGATTTTTTTCTTTCTTTCTTTCTTTTTTTTAGTTTTATTTTATTGATTGATTATATTTTTTTTTTTTTGATAGTTATTATTAACTTTTTTTCAAAAAAATCATATCGTGGATTTTTAAAATGAGTATCAAGGTGATAGAATTATACATCCTGGCTACATCCCTGCCATCAGTGACGAATAATTGTGAGGATCTCTTAGTTGACTTCGAAAAAACCGCCAGTGAAATCAGTGAAGAAAGTGAAAGAAGCTTTGGATCTATCGATGACATTTCAGACTCAGATGAGATTGAAATTCAAATCGATGAAATAAAATCAATTCTTGAAGAGTTCTCAATCTACCATGGTAAAAGATTTCTAGAGGAGACAAGTGATGCATCAATAAAATTAGTACTTTCTCCAGAATTGTCGCACGACACAAAAGGTGGCAGGAATGGTAGCAGCTCATGTACAGTGATATCATTACTGACAGGTATGGGTATGCACTTTTAATTTAAAATTGGTTTGTCTATTAGCTATTAATTAGATGCCTTGTAAAATATAGTGAAATGCATTTGAACTTCAAATAAGATGTGTGAGTGGGAGAGAGACATTTTCGGTTGTTTTATATGGAAGTGGATACTTCAGTTATAAATAAGCTTTTTGCCACAATAGGCCGTTGACTTTGTGGAAGTACACTTGAAATGACATTGCTGTTTTGAATTAACAATATTTTAGATTGATATGATCGTTCTGAGAGAGAAGCTGTTATCAAATTTTGACTTAACCTTCTCATTTCTTTGTAAAAGAAAGGAACTTGCTCTAGAAATAACAGTTACATCCAGACGTTAATGAAGGGTTTTAAACATTTTAGTTATCAACGTTAAAGTATATAGTTGCTATAAATAGCATTTCAGAGATTCAGCTTTGTTCAGTGTTCTTTTTTGATATTCTCATGTTTTGATTATGAGAGGATTTTTATCGGTTGTTATAATCACTGGAAGTAACCAAAATCACCTGGAATCACCCAAAACCAGCCAAAGTCAACCAAAACCATGCAAAATTAGCCAAAACTATCCAAAACCAGCCAAAATCTGCCAAAATCGGCTGATTAGTTCAAGCTGTGATCACCATGACAACGATATATTGAAAATGTTTTGTAATAGGAAAGCAAAAACTCATTTAAAGCACCAATGTCAAGCGAGCGTAAACAGATAATATAACGTAACGTTATATTATACTTTCAGAAGAAAATTCATTCAGCGGTAACTCACTTGCAGCTTGCTTGACATTGCCGCTTTAAGTATTTGATAATTTATCAAAGCAGCTAATCAAATAATTTCATACGTATTTTTATCCAAAACCTAAATTTGAAAAATAACTCAGATATGAACTGATATGTGAAGAAAAACTCTTTTTGAAAATTTCAAGCTTTTTTTTTCCTGAAATTGAATGATTCTCTTTTCTTTAAAACTTTGTTTGCAATCACAAACGTCGCTGGTTGATTAACTTCAAAGACACGCTTGTTTTCTTTCATCGGAATCAAAATATTTATGAAAACAATTTTATGAAAATTTATCGACGAGGAGAAATAATTCCAACACTTTGCCACTCTGTATTTAAACGAAAGTCTGCAAATACACGATTTCACCATGTAAGAAACCCACATATGTATGATTTTTTCGTCGACCAACATTGTGACCGAGATTTTTGAAAAATTG
>JANSTP010240103.1:0-11249 GCA_025330745.1 Cladonema radiatum | reverse complement strand
AGAGACGTCCTGCCCTTATATGCTAAGGACCTCCCGCTGAGAAACCCTATTGTGACGTCAGACCCCCTCCTGGTGAGGTAGAACTCTCCTTTTCCTACTACTAAAGCAGGTTTGCATAGGAAACTTAAGTTCATAATTACCTAAAAAGAGGATAACTATTACGGTTCTGGAGATATTAAGAAAAGTTTTAGCCAACTGCCAAAAAAGCTCTCCCCTCCCCTTAACCTTAGATCGGGTTAAAGTCAAAAAATCACGACCAGCAAAAAAAAAGACATATCCATCACATTCATATCATACAAAATTCTAATTTACAAATAAGCGTTCTTGACAAACAAGTTTTCACTGAGTAAACGCTCTACCGAGAGCCTCAAAAATGTGCGCATATTGAGGTATTACCGTATAATAGGAGATGCCGGCCAGTCTTCAAATACGAAGTGAATATAAACAAGAATGTTAGTCTAGTTTATCTTTGGTAAAACATAGTATATCTAGAAAACTTAAGTTTGATCTATTATGGCGTGTTTTTATTAAAGTGAGTAGATAGTTATAATTTCACGGAACACTATTTGGTTCTATCCGACTCAACACTGGCTTTACTTTACAATTTAATGGACACCAAGATTCTCCTCAGAGAATCTTTTGAAATAGTATGAAATAGTTTTTTATCCTATCCCATCCGGGCTACTTTTGGATTTGAATACCCGAAGGGAGGGGCCGAGAGGTAAGTAACCGAAGAAATTTTGTACGAGATTACTATTGATTACTGCTGATTACTACTGAATTTGTTTTGTTTTTTTCCTGGAAACATCTTATGATATTCCAGTCAATTTCCTTGATCAGCAACGTTCTCGCACTTCTTTGTTTTGAAAGTTCGCATTTTTTCTTCTTTTGGCTGAAAGTTAAGGCGATACAATTATCCAGTCGACACTTGTGCATACACTCCATTGCTGACGCTGCATTTACTGTTTTATATAGGTAACGTCCACACGAGTTTGGCGTGTCATTGAAAAACTCTCAGATAATGAGGCAACACATGAGCACGGAATAAATGCGACAAAAAGCACTCTGTAGATGATTTGAGTACATCTTAGGCTATAACACTTGTCTGTGAGTTCTTACTTTCAACTCAAGAAGTAAATCGCATTAACGCTGAACCCTCAATAAGAAGACTTCTAAAGATAGAAGTCTAAACTCTACTACTCTAAATGATAGTGTTTTTTATCATATTAGAGGGTTAAAAATAATTTTTATTGACTGGTTTTACTCTCAAATATTGCCTCTTGAATTGATTTTAAAAACTTATATGTACCCCCTGAATTGACTTTGCACTTCAAAAACACATGCAGAGTAACTTATCTATGGACAAATTCTTTAGAATTAATTCCTAATTTTCTTGCAAATAATAATATTTACAAAAGCACAGAGCTCTACAATAATTACACGACAGGTAATGCCCTATCGACTGGAGTGACTCGAAAAACAAATCTTTTGCTGATATGCTGATCAAGTTAGTGATCTGAAATCCGTCCATACCCAGTGGCGGCCTGGCAAGGGGAGCCAGGGGGCCATGCATCCCCCCTGCTCTCCCAAATTTTGGGAGGCGGCATATTATTAGGGGCGGCAAAAATTTCAAAGCCAAAAGCATTTATGACAATGCAAAAAGCAAAACTAAATATCAGAGAAATTTCCCATTTCAAAAAGTCTCCTCTTTAATATTTTCGCCCCTTCACTGTCTTTTAACAATTGGGTTAAAAGAACTAACATATTCGTTGAAAAAAGAGAGTATTGAAATTGGCGCTGAAAAAGGGGGTGAAGTATTGAAATTTCTGCCCTTACTATTTTGTCAAGTAAAGTAGCTTTTCTCAAAGGATATAAAAGATCTGCAACAATATTATATGATACACAAAATGAAGTTGCAGCAACAATATAGTATTAAATTCCCGAATTTCTATGCCATTTCTGCCATTGTAGCCATTGATAAAGTTTAAATTTCAAATCTTTTTTTCTAGAGTACTTTTGATTAAGCTGTGGTGACTACAGCACTATACCTCATCTCCTAACTTAAAACATTTTTCTACATGCCTGTATTATGGTGTCCTATGAAGATCATAGGGCTTGCTCTACAGCAAATCCAAATTCTTTGAAATAGCTGTCAAAGTAAAAATGGCTGCGCGAAGATTTCCTATTGCAAATATATTGGTAGGAATTTTTGTTGCGACGACTATGTCTCTTAATGTTATTTCCTTTTTGATTGTCGCCAAGGCGTTTTTGGCCGAGTTTGGGCTTAAATCTCATTTTTGGGTCTAATGGTTTAAATTTTTAGTTTGCCTAGAAAGTACCCAAAATAAGAAGACCTTTGTTAATATACCCCTCAACGGCGGTTTAGGGATCAATATTAGGAAGTGTTGGAATCAATCCCCTCTCCCTAAGAAAGTGATTTATGTATGCACAACATTATAAATTGAATGAATGCAAGCAATGATAGGCATTTAAGACTCCTAGAAACTACCATTGTTGTCAAAAATATTAGAACAAATTCGACCTTATCGAGTATATGTTTGCACCACACGTTATAATTGAAAGGAGATATTTTTACTTCGCAAGACAGCAATTTACCGCGCGATTTATCTATAGCAGCCTTGGCCGTAGGCTCTTGAGTGAATGGGTGAAAGCCACCCAGCTCCCTTCTTGACTGTTTTCTCTAGCCCTTTAGGGTGGCTCCAAAGGGCAATTATTTAAGTTGTCTTTTTCCAATTTCGTTACCGAAAAATGATATGCTAAATGAAAAGTCAGAATCTGAAAACTGGTCAATTTCACCCTTTATCCCAAATTTTTGTCCACGATTGTAGTCTCAAAAAAATGACTATCCCATTTTTTCAATTTACCTAATATTCCCGAAACTATGACAATTGCGTTTTCAGCCTCAAAGAATAGACGAAAGCTAGTGTAGGCATTTAGTTCTATGAATTATAAATCATGTAATTTACTATCCAATTACCGAAAAAAGGCAAGAGTTTTCGCATATCCTGCAACTAAAAGAACTCTTTTGACCTGGCAAACCTCTTCCAAAAGAGAGGGGGCGGCAAATGATCAAATGAATATAGGGCGGCAAAATTTAGGACCGGCCCCCTCTGCTATAACATCGCCAGGCCGCCACTGATGTCTATATGCCTATTGCCTAATGTCTTTGCCTAACGCCTTTGCCTGTTGCCTAATTACATTCCCCTCTTCCCTATCATTACATTGCACCATTAATAGTTGATGTAATGGTTTGGTTTCCATTTGATCTCTTCACCAAGTGGAATTTCAGAACTTTTTAATCGCTGGATCATGGGTGATCTCAAATATTAATACATTTTTTGTATTTCTTTTTAAAAGATATTTTTTTATGGAATTATTTTATAGATAAGTTGTAACGCACATGCCAAATAGTAAGCTCCACATGTTGTAGCACCACTGCTTCTAGTTGTTTATAATTCAGAATACACTTATTGGATCAGTAAAGTCAGTGATTCTTTAAAACAAATTAAAGCAGAATAATAACACTCGGAGGGGAAAAGGGTCTAATATCTTGTTTAAACTGATTTAATGTTTTAAGTTGAAAGGTGGGCAAAAATATATCCCTAGAAAATGGAGATTTATAAAGATGTGGTATTTTGCTGTGAAATGCCCAATTATGAAAAGAAAAAAAATATTTTTTTTTTCAGATGAGGAGAGAGAAATGAAAAACATTTTGAGAAACATAAACTTTCGATTGAACGTTTTCAACAAGGCCATAAATACACAGAAACTAACATTTTAAGTTCTGAAGCATATCGGAGTCATAAAAATATCGATTTAACTCAATTTTGGATGGAAAGAATTGCTAAGTTCTCAAGTGTCTCCAAAAAGGATTTATTTTTCAAACTTTTGAGAAGGTTCCCATGAAGAACGCAGAACTTACAGGTACTGTTACTCTAAAGAGCGGTTAATACAACCAGGAGGATCTCATGTACGAATTAAAGGTATTGTGTGTTTCAGAGACCTTAGATTTAAAAATCATTTACTAATTGGAGAGATGAGGCTGATATCCTTTTGATTAAATATACTACAAAATCTATCCAATACTTTTATGCACATTGCACATCTTTTCGACACGTAAGGAGCTATTATCATCGCACGAAATTAGATTATCCTATATTTCATTCAAGTTTGGGGGATGGGAGGGGGGCATTTCTGGGGTACAGGTGTTTTCAGGGGGGCAAGTGCCCACCCAAGCCACCTTAGCTACGCCACTGGTGGTTTTCCGGCTCATTAAGGCGGCTTGATTGGGGAATCGCCAAAATTCGAGTTTTCTAACATTTTGTCTGGAAAAATCCACGTTGATGTAAAATGTAAAAGCGAAAAACATATGTTTTAGATCGTAAACCTTGGTTTGAAGTTGTAAAACCTAGGTTTGAATACTCCAAACTTAGGTTTCGGGATTAAATGAGCATTTGTTCTCACAGGCAATCCAAGACAATCATTGTTTTACAGTGGCACAACCCTGGACAACCACTGTTTCTTCTTAGACGGCCGTGACATCCATTGCATCGATATATCTCATGTATTTTTGCTTAAGGCTAATGGACATTCAAATAACAGCGATTGATTCAAAATGGGACAACAATAGACAACAATTTTCTCTTCCTAGACCACGGTGACAACCACCTTATTAGATTTATGGTCTTTATTATTGCTAAAGTGTGAAAGGCCAATGGACAACCACAAAAAATCATTGATTCACAATGAGACAACAGTAAAGAACAATTTTCTCTTTGTCGGTGTATCATCTGTATTGTAACAAATTTAGTAGTATTGCTTATTAGTAACATACATCTGACCGCCGTACACCGATTTGACAAATGCTTAGTACATACTACTGCACTAGGATACCTTTTATATGAAGATTTGGTTAATCTTTAACAATTTGGATCGCGATGCATCTGCTGAATGCCCTCAAAACTTGACATCTAAGAGTTTTCTGAAAGGGTTCTTTAAATTGCCTTTTCGAAAATAGATATAAGAGTCT
Organism: Cladonema radiatum; assembly: GCA_025330745.1. NCBI lineage: Eukaryota > Metazoa > Cnidaria > Hydrozoa > Anthoathecata > Cladonematidae > Cladonema > Cladonema radiatum. The sequence goes on along the minus strand of JANSTP010240103.1, from coordinate 6,199 downwards.
CCTTGTTTATGACAGAAATATAATATTTATTATGTTTTGAAAAACTAATGGTATGGTTGGACATTATGCAAAGGCATTAGGCCAAAGCATTAGGAATACATCGCCCCATTAATATTTGATGTAATGGCTTGGTTTCCATTTGATCTCTGCACCAAGTGGAATTTCAGAACTTTTTAATCGCTGGATCATGGGTGATCTCAAATATTAATACATTGTTTGTATATTTTTTTAAAAGATATTTTTTATGGAATTTCAGCTATTTTTTATGTTTTTATTAAAAGGCAAACATATTTATCACAAAACTAAACTAAACTCTAAAAAAGTGCACCAAATGACAATGCTATTATTTCCAGTTCAAGATTAATTGCTGTTATTTTGATTTTCTATTTCTACTATATACAGGGACATATTTCAACTTTAAAAAATATATTCATAAAATATTTTACCCCTAAAAAGGGGGGAAAATGATTGAGAAAGTTATCTACAGGAGAAAATAATTTAAAAACATGCCCTATAGTAACATTACTTTTTGAGGACAGCTTCCACCACTTATCAGAAGAGAATTTTAGCCGCAGTTATCTTTCATTTGATGCAAAAGTTTGTCTGCAAAAATTTATGCATATTATAACAGCAGAAAAAATTCGTTGAATTCGTTCACTTTCAATTTCAAACATTTACGTAAAATTTTCCGTTGCAATCCTTACAAAACATTTTTAAAAATGCAGTAATGTATGTGCAGCATATTGTTCTGTAAAGTAACCGTACTACAATCTGCAGGCATAGTTTGATAATAAACGGAAGGTTTTTCGAGACAGTAGATATACATAGATAAACAAAGAAGTATAATCCATTATATAATCGAAATGGAAACTTGTTATCTTCAAGGAATGGTGGTAGTTCACAAAAACCATTTCGAAAATGTTAGTGGAAGATATAGAAACTTAAAGTGAAATTACTGTTCTTAGGAAAAGTTTAATATATACAGAATAGGTTTGGAATCCTCTCAGGGCGTACTATACTCTACTCTAACGTCTAATCCTCTCTATCCGTGTACCTTTTCGGCCAATCAGCTTTTTAACTTTTATTTTCAACTCCTCCGCCTTGGTCTCTACTTCTCGTCTTTGTTCTCGACAATTCAACTCGGCTCTTCAGCTATTTGCCTCGATATATCTGAAATTAATTCTTTTTGTTGTTGTTTTTTTCGATTTTGTTTGTTCTCAGACAAAAGAATATTTTTCTTGACTTAACTTGACTATTTGTTAGCTGATCTGAAAATATTTTTTTTAAATTAATTTCTGTATTGGTTATCAATGAATCAAGTAATAGGAGCATATGCTTTTTGCCAATGTATTGGCTTCTCCCCAATATTGAATGGTCGCCTTTGGAAAATCTATGACGTAAACAAAGTTTTTTCTTCTAAAGAGTTGTTTTTTGTAACTTGATATAATTAAATTCTTATAACTGCTTTTTACCTGGAAATTCAAGGGGATCAATTTGACCCCTCCCCAAGAAAATTTAAGGCCAAAAGAGTGGCACCCGGATAGGGTTAACACTTTTTTAAATGGTATCTTTGCTAGTACCTACTGATGTTGATGAAATTAAATTTTTGTTCAATCTTTGGACCCAATATGCCCAATTATGAACATTGAATCAATGTATTGAATTGAACCATTCAATCCTTACCAAAGCCATCATAGATGCCAGGATTGTTCGAAGATATTGTCAAAGAATAATATTATTAGATACAGCCCTTGGGTAAATCCTAACAACCTACGGCCTAAATATATATTTTGTAAACCATACGGCCATACTTATAAATGAAAACATTTGGAGGATGGCAATGAGGGTTTTTTTAGGGGTAAGGGCTAAGGACATTCCATTTGGACAAAATTTAGTTTTATGTGAATAAAACCAACCAAGAATATATTTCAAATAAAAAGTAGACATATTTGCTAAGCTTTTGGTACTAGTACGTGCAATATCGGGCAGTACAATAAATTTAAATTCAAAAGTCAAAAACATATATGAATAAATTTCAATGAGCATTTACAAGAGAGTTCAAGTCACGACGTTATTAGGTAATTGCAAAGATCTCGTGTCCAACTGTTCATCTATTTCAGGGCGTATTTTCGTAATAAAGTATGCTTCTAGGATCTTGAGTCTTCTTGCATTATTGAGAGCCAGATACAGAACATCCCAAGAAAAACAGGTGTCGATGGTTATCATGAATATATAGAGACGGTTCCAATCTACCTTCAATTTTACCATGCTCATTTCATCTGACAATTGCATTTTGCATCCTTTTACCTTAAAACACTTTTTCAAAAGTGCAAACCCCTTGTAAATCAATGGGTATTCAATTTAACCACGAAACCAAATTCAGAATTTATCGTTATAAACAACAGAACCAGCCAGAATCATCATGAATGAGCCATAATTAGGCAGCATCTGACTAGAATCGTCTGCAGTGTGCACCATTTCATTTCCGTAGCTAACTTACGAAGGTAAGTAGGAAAAAGGACAACTTTCTTTTGATAATTAGTGTCGACCACTGCCATTTCACATACACATATAAAAAAAAAAATCCAACAAATAACCAATCAATGGCTACTATGATGTTGCGATGTATTTAGTTTAACCTATTAAAGATTAAACTCTTTTTAATATTCCAAATTCACTGTTTGCTGAATTTTTAATTTGAGCGTGCGTGAAATGAAACTGAAAGCGTTGGAAAATAATTTTTCGAGCTGAAAAGCCGAGAAGACGAGTTGAAAAGCCGAAAAGTAGAATTGGCCGTTTTAGCACACTTATTCCTCTCTTTCTCTTTCTCTGCCAACCAAAACATAAAAAAATCAGCATTCCAAACAAAATATCTATCCAACAACGAAGGGTAACGAGTGTTTGTTTATGATTTTGTTTAAAACATCTATACTTTGAGCTTTGAGCAATGAAATGTCTTCCATTTTAAAATTTTTATTAGGCTTGTATTTAAGCTTCAAAAATACTTAGATTATTAACTTAGGAAGATTTAAAAGATAGAAATTGCTTAGACGAAAGCTATACATTGTAGACTGATGGCTAAACTATCTGTGGCTAGCTATACCGTATATACCTAGGTACATAAGCACTAGAAAAAAGAAAAAAGAATCTTTCAGAATTTAAATATCAAAACATATCTGCTGAAAATTATTTTAAAAAGCAAGTAGCTAAGAAGATATATATAAACTGGGAAAGATCAGAACTTACCAATAATAATGATAATAATTACCATCTCTCAGCCACACAGAAAAACGAAGAATAACTGAGTGTGCTGGCGTTCGATTTTGTTGCTATAATCAAAACCACGGCAATTGATTGGCTAAGAGGGATTTTTTTCACTCACGTGACTTGGATATTTGAAAACAAAATGGAGAAGAATCAAAAACTGTAATTTTATGAAGTTAGAAAACTCACTTAGAAATGATACATCTAGCAGGTATTATGTAAAGATTAACGGCTTCCTCTCGATTATAATGTTTGACCTATCTTTCTGTAAAATGTTTGAATCTAAGAAGCAATATTTTATCTGCTGCCCATTTCCAAACGCTTCTTTTTATTGAAAAAAGCGATATTTTTAACGATTCTTTGAATTCTCCAGTTGTCACTCTATCCTCTACGCATTTTGGGGTAAAGTTTTATATTTCACTGGAACTACAATTTATTTGGCTTTCATATGAGGATAAACGTTTTAACAAATATGCAGTTTAAAGTGATATAGCCAATTTTCCGACATGTAGTCAAAAAGAAATGGGTGTTTTCTGAATACCAAAAAGAGAAAATATCTTTTGATTGACGGTCTTAAATCAAAAAGTGAAAAAAGGGTCTAGTTTCATATGCTTTTTAAATATTTCAAACTGACCCAGAAATGCCTCATAAAAAGCTAAAAACAGGTTTTCCCATCTTTTCCGCCTTTATCTGATACCTTGAAAATCCCCCAATTTATGAAGAAAAAATGTTTGTCAAATATTAATACAGCGTACGGCCATACGCTAGTAAGAAAATTTTGCAAGTTCACAGTAGGTTAAGTAAAAAAAGGGTTATCGTTGAAACATGTTATTTTATTGTTTCATTAATATTTCTGTTGTCCACAGTCCCTCAGTATCATGGGCGAAAAAAGACCTCAATAATTTTTCGAGAAACTCAGTCCTATTCAGGCTCTTTGTTATTTATAACACAAGGAATCAGAGGAATAAAATACTTTAAAAACTTTTGCGAATTTCGCGATTTTTGAATTTTTTGCAAAAGTTAGACTCGAGAAAATATAAAATAACAGGCTTAATAACAGGCTCTACATTTTAGCGGGAGGTCTAGGTGGAGGAGTGGAGACCAAACGTTGCATGACCGCAAAGGCATTAGTCCTACGAATTTTCATGACTCTAGGCACTGTAGGTCATGTACTATGGAGGAAATCGCAATCCCAAGGGATCTATAACGTTATCACTATCATTGGGAGGTCCAGGGGTTAGGGGCCAAAGGTTGCGGGATCCCATGGACATTACTTCTGCGAAGTTTGGTCCATTTTGATCTTTTAGTCCCTTTGATATTGTCATTTTTGTACTAAATTCCTATTCAATTCATGCAAAGTTTGCCCTGTTTATCCATAACAGCTTGAAGAAAGCCAGTATACGCTCGATAAGTGGAACCTCTATGGGACTGGGAAAAACTGTTCCACTTATTGAATGTTCCACTTATCCGAAGAGCTCGATAACTGGAACCCCGATGAAACAGTGAAAAAAGTTCTACTTATCAAAATTTTTCCTTTCTTTTTTTCAGTTTTCTTCTCAATTCTTTCGCTTAGAAGACTGCATTGCTGCCATTTCCAAAGTTTGGCTACTGTTCTATGATTTTTGCTTTCGTTTACTCACTTATCGAGGGTTCCACTTATCCGACTAAAATAAGAGAGATTTGTTAAAGCAAAACCAAGGGACCAGGGAAATTGGTTCCACTTAAGTTCCACATACCCAGGGTTCCACTTATGGAGCGTATACTGTACATCTGATCCTTGATCTGATGACGAAAAATTTTGTCATTTTCTTTTTTTTTTTGACTCATTTTTGTTCCAACATATTTAAACGTTTGTTTGAGCATAATATATTTTATAAATTGTCTTAAAAGAAGTATGTTGGAGAACAAAATGTTTTTTCATTCAATAATTTATATACGTTTTTTCAAACTGATAGCTTTGCGCTACCGAAGAATAAGTTGCAGTTTAGCGCGCTGTTATTTTCATTTTTATTTGCTCAGTACATTTTGAAGCGACACGATTTTAAACATAGATTCACTAAAGCCCCCATGAATAAAAGAGATTCGAAAGCCTGTTTGTCTGTTATCATTTAAAGTCGATAAGATAAACTTGTAAATAAAAGTCCGGAGTACCAAGGATGTACTATTGTTCCATAACTTTGTATCTTCTAAAGCTTTCTCAATCTCTTTACCAAGTCTTTTTTATGCAAAATAGAAAATGGGTTATGCGAAAACTGGAAATAAAGTTACACGATTCTGTAATTAGACAGAACTTTGATAAGATTTGTTTTTCAAAAAATTAAAAATTAGTTTTTCAGGTGAATATTTTGAGTAATTCTCTGGTAAAACATTGTTAAAAACGTAGATTCAGAGTTACATACTAAAGGTGAGGTGTTGTTTTGAATTTGATGTTGCACTTTTAAGCTTGTAACTTTCACAAATATAAACGATAAATTATAAATGAACTTTGGCAGCACTTGCAGAAGACACTTTAGAGGATTTAATTACCTACACTTTTAATTTTTAATTTCAGAAAACAAGCATTTTTCAAGACGAACACATTTCCGGGGCAATTGATAGAGAATAACGACAAAGACATGATACGGCAGCATATTTGTCAATTTCAACTTTTGATATTTTGATATTCCAAGGTCGATTGTTTCCAGAAGATAATTTGTGGAAAACTGCAAATAATATTTTTTTCCGAATTCTTTTTAGTTATGAAGTTCTTAAAGAAAATATTCTCCTGTCTGTGACATCATGATCTCATAAACGGTTTGATTAGCCTTGATTAGCCTTAGTTACTAGTTACTTTTCACTAGTTACTTTTTACTAGTCAGTATTTACTAGTCACTGTTGACTAGTTGCTAGTCTCCAGTTTGAATAAATTTATTGTTTTAAAAAAGCATTTTGGCAA
>JANSTP010239991.1:0-20820 GCA_025330745.1 Cladonema radiatum | reverse complement strand
GGTGTCTGGCAGATTTTGAATCTACAAGTCATCCAGAACAAGAATCAAAAGAGAAAACAAACATTAGGCAATTTGTCTGATTATTAGACCATATGTCCTGTCTAGGTGGCAGGGAGAACATGGTACTTCTTTCACAACTTGGAGAAACTTACATCAGATCGAGCAATTCTCGATATAGTACAGGGGTACAGGATACCTTATCTGACCCGACCGTCTCAAAGGAGTTGCTCCAACCCTTAGTCTTAAGTCAGCAGGAGACAGAACTAGTAAACAACCAGATATTGGGCATGCTATACAAGGGAGTGATTGTCCCAATATACAAGGAGGAGGCTCTTTTTCAAAGCAACATCTTCCTTGTACCAAAGAAGGATGGCAGTCAAAGGCCAATCATAAATTTGAAAGCCTTAAAGAGGCACTATAAGATTTTTTTTTCTTTAGATGTAATCTATGACTGCCGCTTATTTCAAAAAAGTATTTCTTCTTTTAGAACACATTTATTTGGGCCAAAAATGGTGAAAATATCTCTCACCGAATATAAGGTGGAAAATAATATGATCGGTTAAATCATAAAATGACTCGATTTCTACTATCGTCATGATGTTTCCATGGATACTTTCTTAATGAAAAATTTCTTTTGACATGACGGCAAAGATCAAGTAAAATTAATAACATTTTTTGCTTCGTCTTCATAAAAGAAATATCTTCTTTTGACAATGACCATAAAAAATATTTTCTTTAGAACATAGTCTTAAAAGAAATTTTTTTCTTTTGAAAATAATCATAAAACAAATATCTCCTTTTGAAAAGAGTGTGAGCAGAGCGGCTCACGTTTACCAATTTCTTTTAACGAAAATAGTCGTTTCTTGGGGGAAAGGTCCATTTTCCCCCGTTTTCAAATGGAATTTGGGGTAAAACAGTATTTTTCTCAATATTTCACAAGCCAAGTGTTCCAGTCGGCAAATTAGAAAAAATCTGATAGTGCCTCAATAAACCATTTTATTCCTCACTCACACCTCAAAACGGAGGGAGTATTTCTCTTAAAGGAAGCTCTGCAGAAAGGGGACTTCATGTGCAAGCTGGGTTTGAAGGATACATATTTTACTGTACCCCTTCATCAGTCTCATCAGGGTTTTCTAACTTTTCGTTGGGACAATCAAATGTACATATTCCTCTGTCTCTGTTTCGGTCTCAGCCCAGCCCCACTAGTATTTACCAAACTTGTGAAGGATCAAGTAGCTCTATTGAGGAGGTTGAATGTACGTCTCATTGTTTATCTGAACGATTTTCTATTAGTAGCAGCCTCAGTACAACTACTGACCTTGGCTCGAGATATCCTTTCATTTGTCCTTCAAAGTTTGGATTTTCTAATAAACATTGAAAATCTCTTCTGACACCAACTCATCAGCTACAGTTCTTAGGCATGGACATAAATTCGGAGGATATGATGATTGCCTTGCCTCAGGCAAAGAAGGACAAAATTGTAGAACACTGTCAGTACTTTCTCAAGGAACCACGGGTATTCTTGAGGAAACTTTCTCAACTTTTAGGCCGCCTTTCTTTTTCAGCTATAGATGTTCTTCCAGCTCCGCTTCAATACCATTGCCTGCAAAGACAGCAGATTATAGAGCTGGGTCAGGACAGGATCTTCAACAAATGACTATTACTTTCACAGGAGGTAAGAATAGAACTGCAGTGGTGAAAGGCAATCTGCATCTCTCTCCCAGCAGACCAATATGGAGATAACAACAGATGCCTCGAAAAAGGCTGGGGAGGGATTTGTCGAGGACACAGAACAGGGGGTTACTGGAATGCTCAGGAGCAAAGCAAACATATAAATTTCCTGGAGCTCTTAGCAGTGAAATTAGCAATACAAACTTTCACTTAGTTTTATCCCACAGTCAATGCCCTTCACCTACGCATGGGCAATATGACGGCTCTGGCTTACCTAGTAAAGATGGGGGGCGCCAAGAGGCATCTGAAAGAAATCTGGGATTTCCTTTTGAGAAAGGGAATTACAATTACTGCAGTACACCTTCCAGGGCACTTGAAGAAGGAGGTGGATTGGGAGTCGAGGAATGTGAGAGACTCAAGCAAATGGAAACTGAAGGTCAGTGTTTTCCGGAACGTTCTGAAGACCTTATGGTCCCCAACAACAGATCTTTTTGCTTCTCGGACATCCCATCAGACCCCGAGTTACTTCTTTTGGAAACTGAATCCACAAAGCCAGGGGAGGGATGCATTTCAGTTCCTTTGGAACAGTCTAAGGGCATATGCTTTTCCTCTCTTTGCCCTGATATGGCAGGTTTTGACCAAGACGCGAAAGGAGAAAACAACAATTATTCTAGTTACACCAGCATGACAGACACAGTCATGGTACCAAACTTGTCTGCAAATGCCAATTCGGCCCCCAATACTCCTACCTTTGTCTCATGACCTACTCACAAATCCACTGGTGGATGTGCACCCTCTTGACAGAAACCAGTCTCTGCAATTAGTGGCATGGCGCATCTCCGGAATAAGCTCACTTCAGAGGGAATTTCTGCAGACCCTGCCAGTCTTATCACTCAATCCAGACGCAAAGGAACTGTCAATCATTACGAATCGCCCTGGAAAAGTATAGTAGCTGGTGTGTTGGAAGGAAGGCAGATCCTGTTTCATGTCCTGTAAGTTTTGTTCTCGACTTTCAAGCCGAGCTATACTCACAGGGATTACAGTATAGTACAATTGCTGGCTACAGGTCGGCAATCTCAGCTTTTGACGAGCCAATCTTTGGACAGCCTGTTGGCCAACACGCTAGGGTCTCAGCTCTGCTAACCGACATTTATAATAGTAGACCTTCAAAACCTTGTTATATGATCATATGGGTTGTGAAGGTGGTCATAGATTATCTTGCATCTATTATTTCAGGTGCTGATTTGAATTTGAAGCTTCTAACTTTAAAGCTAACTATACGTCTTGCTCTGGGCTCCTCGGCTAGGGCATCAGAAAAATCTTTCCTTGACTTACAATACCTGTCAATTCATAGTTCAGGCTATACTTTCTCAATAGGGAAATCTCCCAAGACCAGTAGGCAAGGCAAGAGGTTTCAAAACCTAAGTTTCCAACTTTTACCAGATGACCCAAACCTTTGTGTTTGTAGGTATATAGATTTATACAGGGAAAAAACTAAGACTCTGAGGGGCACAACATTGCAACTTTTGATAAGTACAATTGCACTTCACAGGCCTGTGACAACTTCAACTGTCTCTCGATGGGTGTTGACGGCCCTTAGGATGTCGGGGGTAGATAAGATAAGATATATTCTAATTTATCAATGGTTTACATTGCAAAGGAAAGAAGATCATAGGAGGACAAGTCCTCAAAAATAGACCAAAAAACAAAAATTTATTTTTCTCAACTCAGGGCGATATCTTCAGAACTACTTTTTGATTTTTGATGAAACATTGTATACTAGTAGCAACTAATAAAATCTACTCAAAAAACATGTTTTTACTTGGTCTAGACACATAACATGGTGATGACGTCAACAAAAACTCTGAAATCGCCATTTTTCGGAAAATGACATCATCTGCAAAAATGACGTCATATTGACGTCAGTATGTCGCAAACAAATATTCGACATGTCGTCGTCTACTCAACTGTGAAGTTTGATAATGGAAGGTTTAGTATAAGTCAAGTTACAGCAGAAAGAGTGTGATATTGGATAAAAAATGTTACACCCACGCCCCAAAAGAGGACGTGGTCAGGGGGAGGTGGTTGGGCCTTGAATTTTTTTTAGAAGTTGCACAACTAAGTTTCATTTACTGGGCCAAAATCTCAAGTCAATTGCTTTTGTAAGTTTCGAGTAATCAAATTTTCCGATTTGCCCCCCCCCCCATGCAAAATAGGGTTAAAGGATCAAAGATCAGAACCTCTGTTTTAGATGCATTTAGACAAAGCTTATTTGCTCTAAGCCATTCACTCATAGACTTCAAATCCTGGTTAATTTCCTTTATTAATGTCTTGTAAGATCTGTGAAAATCAATAATACTGGTATCATCTGCAAAGTGAATTGTTATGGAATGGTTGATCGAGCAGTAGAGATCATTGATGTAAATGACAAACAGCAAAGGACCAAGAATAGATCCCTGCGAGACACCGCACGTGATGTTTCTTCTGTCGGACCTTTCTCCGTCAATAGCAACAAATTGTGTTCGATTCGAGAGACACTAGCTTGTTAAAGGCTCATTCCACTAGAGCAGCTTCTGTCTCGAAGCTGAGTAATATAGGAATTCCAATTGCAGAAATAATGAAGAGGGGACATTGGTCCAACAGATTGACTTCTGAGAGATATTACCATAAGGATGTTATTTATATTTTGTTAAAAAAACAGTCCATTGGAGTTACAGCTTTAAGGAGAGATCGCTCGAGCACTGACTTTCGCCTTTAGCGCGAAAGGACGTACAGCCACTATTATATCGGACGGAGATTTTACCAAATGAAATTGAGGATTCCGCCAGGGGAACCCCGTATTTATGAATAAAATCGAAGCCAAAAATATAATAGTACCTCCTTCCCTAGCCCAAAAAATTTTTAAATTTGATTATATTGTACTCTCTGTTTTTTCTTTCTTCTCAGGTCGAAACCGCAGGAGAAGTCGCAGCTGGCTTGACGACATAGATGTATTTACATTTTTGTTCATTAATAGTAGAAAGATCGAACATATTCCTATTATTTATTGTGGTGTTTTTTCCCTTTACTCTCTCGATTTTGGCATATTGTATCAGTCAATTTGGATTTGCCGTTCAAGGTCTCAATGTAGCTTACCACAAGCTGCCACGGTTGATACCTTTGACTTACAACTTTTGGCGAGATAGGGCATACATCCACTATTGTATCATTGGCTTCGATTTTACTCATAAAATCGGGATTCCCCTACAGGGCGCTTCAGGCCCCTGGCGGAATCCTCAATTTCCCTTTGTGTATTCCAACCATGCCGTTGGCTCGCACTTTCATTTTGATTTGACGACTAGCCACTTTTCATTCGTATCATCTCAGCAGTTTAGATGGGAGATCTGGAAAGCTTCTTGTACTCATTTTCACAGTGAGATTTTTTTTCAAAAAAACTTCGGCAGCAGATCTACACACTTGATTGCACTGAGAAAGACTGAAATCAGGCACGCCCAACTCTTATATACTCAGAAACACACTTGCTGCATGCTTGCCCCATACCCGCCTTTTCCTACTACTAATGGGACATTGGTAAGATATCAAAAGAGAGTTTGGTGATTTAATTAAAAGTGTTCATTTTACACAAGGTAACTAATATATGATGTTCATATATACCTATTTTTCGTGTTTTATTTCAGCTCCAGTTTTTGGGTTTTTTGTCACTAAGGTAATTATTACCTGGTGAAGTGTTATATTTTTTTCATGTAATGTAACATTGCTGAAAGTATCTTGAGTCCATGAAATTATCTTGCAAAAAATGTAAGGAGTGCATAGAACGAGCTTGCTGTAAGGAGCCGTACTTTTGTATCAGCTGTGAGTCTTATCTTCATGATAGTTGTGTTTCAAAATTTTCACAGAGTATTTGCTCACTCTGCTTCTGTAAAACCCTTCTGCTTTCAGAAGGTCATTCTAGTAAATTCAAACGCCCAAAATTATCGAATGAATTGTCTGAAGAGAATCTTGAGATTACAAAACTTTTTGATCTTGTAATTAGAAGTGAAAATGAGAATCACTTAAACATCAACAGCAATTACTTTGACATTAGGAAATTCAGTCTTTTTAACTTTGATATTATTACCTCCCTAGGGATACTTCATTTAAACAAAGCGTCAATAAACAAACATTTTGATGAATTTCAAACGCTCTTAACAGAAAATGATACGAAGTTCGATGCTATTGCTGCAACAGAACACAATCTAGAAAGCCGTGACTACCTTCACCAGGCATTAAGGGGTTACAGTTTCGTTTTTCATACGGAAACTTCGAGCCATAGGGGAGCTGGTTTATTTATCAAGAATAATTTTACATTTAAATTGAGGCTGGATCTACGCATGTCAAAAACCAACAAACTTGAGTCTATAGCCATTGAAATTGTGCTTGATAAATTAATAAACTTCATGGTACTTTGTGTATACAAATATCCTCTAATGTCTGTTCAAGATTTTAACGATAATTTCTTGGAAAGCTGACACTTACAGTGAATTTTGGATGTTTCTAGATACGATGTTTTCACATGGCTTCTCTCCCTATATTCTTCATCCAACCCGTATAAGCAAAATTTTGTCTGCACTTACTGACAATATTTTTTTCAACTCTATTGAGTATGAGACTGTGTCAGGTATTTATCTCTAACGCATATCGGATCATCCAGTTCCTTTGTGTAAACTGATTTTTCTCTAAGAAAAATCAACTGCCAACAACTGACTCTGTAGTTAGAAGGGATTTTTGTCGATTTAGCTCTACTCTGTTTGCAAAAGAACTTTCAGAAATTAACTTTGAAAACATTTATTTGACTGATAGCCCATCACTAGCTTTTGATTGTTATTATGAAAACATTGATCATCTTTTCTGCGAGCATGCTCCTCTCAGAAAACTTTCTAGAAGTGAATTAGAACTTACTAGACATGGATAAGCCATGTATATCGTGGGACTTTAAAATGTAAATGGCAAACAGATATGGATATGAATATATTTTATAGATATTTTGTAACGAAAATAATAGAGCTATAAAGTCCCAACTACATTGGGAAACAATATATGAGAAACAATGCGAAGCAACTGATTACACATTATAAAACTGATTACTGTAAAACCTTTTTTCAACAAAATAAAGACTCAATTAAAAACATATGGAAAGGCATCAAAAGTATTGTATCTTTAAAACCACAGGCCAAATCTACATTATCATCTGTAGTTGTGAATGGCATTTTTATTACTGACCCAAAATCAATAGCCGACCTTTTTAACAGTTCTTTTACTAATATTGGAATAAATGTTGCATCTGAAATACGTGATGAAATCTGCAAATATGAACCGTATAACTATATAACTTGGCCAAGTATTTTCTTGCAATTTTGAAGCCTTCGACTATAAACGACTATACGGTCAAGGAATTGTTTTCATTTTGTGAAAAAAATGTTAATCAAAGCTCTGATTTGACAATGCATCGTATGATATACAATCTTTGTTCACCAATATTCTGTTAGATGAAACAATTGAAATTTGTGTAAATTCCATCTTTCAAAGCAAGAAAAAAATTAATCGCTTTACTTAAAAGACACTTCGAGAAGCTTCTTTCATTGTCTCTCAAGTCTTCATGATTTTAACAACAGATATTATAAACAAATTGACAGGGTTCTCATGGATTCACCTTTAGGACCACCACTTATTAACTTGTTTTTTGTGTATCATGAAGAAAAATGGTTGAATAATTGTCCAATTCAATTTCGTCCAAACTTTTATCGTCGGTATGTTAATGGCATTTTTCTATTGTCAACATCAACATCATGATTAAAAGTGTCTGAACTATATGAATTCCTGTCAATGATATATTGAGATTACGTTTGAGCACGAGATTAATGGAAAGTTAACTTTCCTTGGTGTGTCTTTTCAAAAATCAAATGGCAAGTTTCTAACATCTGCATATCGCAAAAAGACCTTCAACAGTGTCTGCATGAATTATGAAAGCTTCTTAGCTATCAACTTCAAGAATGGCCTAATTCATACCTTTTTATACCGATCGTTTTCTTGTGTACTGAATACACTACATTTCATAACGAAATCGAATATTTAAAGACAGTTTGGAAGGAAAACTCTTTCCCTTTGTTTTTTATTGACAACTGTGTTAACAGATCTTTTGACCAATTGTTCATCAAACGCAATTTAACGAATGATCTGGTTCCTAACGATGAGTTAACAATTTGCTTGGACTATCTTTGCAAAGTTTCTTTGCAGAATAAGAAGCAGCTCGTTGAATTATTTCGAACCTGCCTAAAGAACTCCAAAATAAATGTTATTTGTACATTTTCAACCAGAATCCGCATTCAGACTAAAGTACCATTACATTGAATTTTAAACAAGAAATTAAATATAAATATATAGAATGACAAAAAGACTAATTGAAAAAATCATTGATAGCTAATTGTAGTTTTGTGATAATATGTTTAAAGAGCGAAATGTAAGCGTAGAGGTAAGTAGTAGAAATATATGAATAGAAAATGACTAAGTAAATCTAAAAAAAGAAAACAAGGAACACAGCAAAAACAACAAAACTAAACACAAGTAGACAAACAAAAAACAAATAAATAGTCTAGTATTACTGTCAGAACTGAATGTATATTGCTCTCACTATATAAAATACATTACAGTTCCAATAAGTACAGTGGCGTGGTGGGAGTTTAATCTCTGGGGTGGCAAAGTCCGAAAGTGCGCCCCTAAGTCTTCAGGAGTTCCAGCGAGCGGTTTTGTTTGCATCTAATACTTTAGCGTATCAAAGCAATAATACTTAAACTGATAAAATGTAAAGTGATATTAAATTAGTTTATTTGACAAACTAGTCATAGAAGTCAACAGAACGCAACAACATCCCTCATACCTAACATTTCAATTTAAAATTTGAGGCATCAATGAATGCATATCAAATGTTTTGTCTCGAGTCTCTTTGATGACCCTGACATTGTCAAAGTAGTGAACCTCATGCAAAATTTTAACTCGTTTCATAAGGTTTTGTGTTGTTATTCTAAAAAAACTTCCTGTTTTTGAAATCTTAGAAAAATTTTATTACTTTTGAGTTAATGTATTTACTACCAGGATAATTAGTATTTAATGATATGTTCATTAGATGATTTAAGTTGTAAACAACGTGGGTATATAAGCAGCTCAGAAACTTAAGGTTGTTGGTTAGTCTTTCTTGTGGACATGAGAAGTGACAAGGAACTGCTAAAGATTCTGGAGATTTCAAGGATTTCAAAGATCTTCAAGATTTTCAAGATTCTCAAATGATTTTCAATGTTTTCAATATTTTCAACACTTAAAGATTTTTGAGATTTCAACTTCAAATTCGCACTCATTTTCAGCGCATCAAATTAGCACTTAGGCAAGCTGGTAAATTTATTAACATACTGCATTTAGTCTGCATTTAGGGCCGAAGAATTGGTTTTGAATGTAGGGGGTCATAACTGAAGTTACTAATGGTTGGGCGACGGAGAAACCTTTGAGCTTTTCAAGCACGGGAGTATCTAAGTTAGCACAAATTAAGGTAACCTAGTTCCAGGTTCAGCCCTCCAATTTGCTTATATTTCTGGGATTTTCGGGCCCTCTAAGTTGCTTACTAGTTGGATTTTTCTACCATGTTGATATTCTTCGAAAGTTACTCCTTATTGAGCGGTTGAGCCCTCAACTTTTTTATACCTTGAGGGCACTATTTGTTTATAATCAATACATAGATTGCTTATAAAAAATAACGAAAATTTCATTCTGAAAAAAAATGGGAGCCATATCTCCCCCTCGGCCCCCTTGGATTCATAGAACCAGTTTACAGAAAACAATCAATACAGGAAGGAAGGAATTAGTGGAAAGAATGAGTGTGTTTTTTGATCACAGATATAATAACTGCCCCCTTGACATAAAAAACATCTTTTGCTACTTTAAACAAGGCTTCCCCGCCAGTTTTTCTGTGATGAATAAATCTCTCCCTTTTTGTTCCTCAGAGGGGCAATGTACTTTGATACTGATTGAACAACGTATTGTGATACTGGTGCCCCTATTCAATCAGGTGTGGTTTTTCGACAGGGAGTGCTAACTATGCAATTTAAGGTATAAAACATTTGAGCCTTCGTTGAGGATTAGGCGCCCTCTAATTTTCGGCGCCCTATAAAAATAGATCTGCTGGGGGCAGAGGGGGGGCGGCTGCCCCCAGTGCCCCCTGCCACCACACCACTGGTCCCACCTAAAAACCTAACTAAGTGGACCATTTATTACCATATGAGTTATTGCATTGGATTTTTCTGATTTTGAATTGTAAAGTAAAACAAGGAATTTGTTGAAAACAAAATTAAAGGACATATTAAGAAGACGTTTTAGGTAACAAATTGTTTATAGAGATAATTGCTTCTTCCTTGACAGAAATAAAGAATTTTCTTTGGATGAAAGCACAATATAATCAGAACAGAAGTCGGCTCAAAGAAACAAATCTGTCAGAAGCTTCAATTTGCAAAGAATTTCAAAGTCTTGAAAACGAAATGAAAGAAGTAAGCAATTTTAAGATAGACATGAAAATGGGACTGCGAAATATTTGTTTATCCTCGGCCACGTAACAACAGCTTCTATCATGGATACTTGCATTTACAGTGAGTATAAAAGAACCTATTATTGCGGAAAAACTTACGAAAAAATAAAAGAAACATATTTATAAACAAAATGAAACTTTTGCCACAAATGAAAAAAAATAGAATAGATTCTTGCCACAGGCCCGTAGGAACTGTGGGGGGGGGGGCTTTAGCGCCCCTAATAATTTTCCTATCAAACTTTTTTTTATTACAAATTTTACTTTTTCTTTTAAAAATAACTATGAGCATAGGATTACAGGTTATGTATGGAGAGTTTGCAAAGACCAATTTTTTCATCCAGAGAGTGCTTAACTAATCGTCTCTCTATTATCTCTGATGAAGTTTGATGCAATAATCGATCTTTCCCGCAATGAAGTCACTTTGATATTTTCGAATGTTTCAAAGTCTCCGCCTCGCTATCATGTGAAAACATTGCATATTATTGGCTAGAAAAGTGATTTCAAAACAAGAAAACGAGGCGGAGACTTAAAAACATTCGAAAATATCAAAGTTACGTCATTGCGGGAAAGGTCTTTTATCCCTTAGTTAATCCTGGTAGATGTAATAGTATAGTAACTGCAATAGTAAAGTATTTGAAATCACATTTATTGGTTGTTCATATGCGATGAGCTTGTCCGGCAGAATTGAGATTACCTCGCTTAATTGAGATAAACTATGGCTCGCTTTCACATAAATGTTTTTGATCTTCCTTCTGTCGGCTGACACAAATCAATACATGGTTTGATGGAACGTTTTGATATAATTGAGCATGCGTAAATCACGACGCCATGCAGTTTTCAGAACGGCTCTATCATTTTCCATAATACCTTCTGATATTTTCTTTTGGGAGTAAGGTTGTATCAAATCCACCCGACAGGTTTAAAAGACCCACAATATGCTTTCTTAGTTTTCAATATACTTTTAACCTACCAAAAGTTGTTTTCCGTCTAAGAGGAGATTTCCCTCGAAGAGAGAGGGACAGGGTCGCTTGGTGTCAAGAAAGGCAGTCCACTTGACGAATGATTCCCATAGCAATTGAGCTAGCTATATGAAGATTTGTCATTGAATATTCCTAAAAATATTCGTGCACATTGATGCACGAATATTAAATGTTGTGCGAAATAGAGAAAGTGCTGTAAGAAGCTTATTCAGACATTGTAGCCTTTCCACAAAGTCCAGAGTAGATGGGTAAGAGAGAAAGATAGCAGTTGGTGTAAAGAAAGGTTTTTATATGTCTTCAAAATTACTCAGTCTTCAATAATAATGTCTTGTGTTTCCTGCGAAGAACAATTCTTTTTATTTTATCTGACTTCAGATTTTAATGAAACTATAATCCAGAGTTTCAACCCTTTTGATAAAAACAATTGATCTATAGCTCATAGAGAATTTTGAAAAGCAGATGGGTTTTGCTAAGACACAAGGCAACCTATGTAATACAGTCAAACTTCCAAATAGCGGGCACCCACTGGCCTTACTAAAAATTTCTGCCATTCAGAGGTGTCTGCTATATAGAGGTTTTGTTGTGAGCGTTTGACTGTTATTCGTTCTCAAGAAATAGGATCGCTATTTAGAGGTGTCTGCTATATTGGATTTCCACTATCGGGAGGTGTTACTGTGTAGGAGAGAAAAAGTTTTCTTTGACTCGTGCGCGAAAATTAAAAGGTGCGCGAAAACACCATTTTGAGGGGTGCACGAAAATTTGAGGTGGGGAAATATAAGGGTCGCTAAAATTAATGGAATTAAGGTATGTACCAAGTTTGGTCACTAAAGTGAAAGTGGAGAAATTCTTATATTGATTTTTTAGTGACGTCACGGACCATCGTCATAACAAAGAACCGTTAAAATTGGCGTAAAAATCTCCAGAACCATCTGCGATATAAGCAAGGCGGCCTTTATTACAGGCCTCGTCAATGGGCGTTAATTTTGAAAATTGGGGAAAGAATTTCTTGACAAAACAAAGCAAAATGTGATGGAGACAAAGTATGGTGATAGCTATAAGAAAATAAAAGCAAAACAATATTGTAAACAAACATTTGCAAAAGTTAGTCAGAAATGAGTTCATCTGTCTCGTAAATTGATAATTTTGCCATTTTTAAAGTTGATGATATATCACCAGTTGCCTTCTTGTTAAGGTTACTGCAAGCAGACGACTTATTCTCTTCAACTTTGATTGCTTTTCAAACTTTTTAGTATAAACATGAACTTGTAAAGTGAAATTGATGGTATGATTCAATCTTGGATGGATTGACTGATAAAGTTTTTGTTGGCATGCGCCACAGCCGAGTTCCTACTAAGAATCGAACGCATACAACGAATGTGTTCTAGGAAAAGCTGTTCTTGGAGGGTTTTCCAGCTGGAAACCATATGTGTTCTGCTAAAGTGAAATTATCTGCTCTGCTAAAAAATTCTACTGCCAGCTGGAAATCGTATCTGTCCTAAGAATGACCCTGCTCGTGTTGTGCTACTACAGTTAGTCTACGAATAAGGGTCAAAACTACTGTAGTATATTGTGCTAAGCCTTGTACGTTTATTTGGAATAGTGCCTTTGATGTACCAAGTTGGCAATTGGTACTGTGTTTCGGAAACAGTCAGAGAGTTTCAAATTTCCATGTTTATCTTAAGGTGTTTGAGATGTTTTCAATTTTGGATTGGATTAGTTCGTTCTGTTTGTTGTTTTATTAACTGGTTGTCAATAGCTTTCAATATAATAAGGAGAAAAGGTTCTTGTTTTAAACTTTAGCCAGTTTGATAAAGGCGTAGCTAGGAGTTTAGAGGATAATTGTTTTTCATAGCTAATGAAAAATAAAAAGTAATTTGCTTTATTGTTTTATGTTTTTTATCTTGTTATTCTTTCAGAAATTGTAGTTAAAATATAGAAGAGCTAGCTAGAAGTTACCATCATCTATTAAAACATCATCAAAACTATGTCATAATCTGTCAGCACATCTCTAGCTCAAACGTAATATCAGTGTATATAATGGTGAAGCAGTGTTGTATTACAAAATGTGGTGGTAGAAATGTGAAAGGGGATCATGTCTATCGATTTCCAAAATATTAAACCGAAAGAGAAAAATGGATTAAATCAATTCCCAGGAAAAATCATAACATCATTAAAGAAACTGTTATTTGTAGCAGAGACTGGCCAACAACTATTGATCCTTCATAGCTTACGATATCCCAAAGCAAAGACCGTCCCACTATTCCACCGTCTATTTTACCACCATACTCAAAAGTTTAATTCCGACACATGTTTCGAAAACTAGAGCGACAATCAAGGCATCATCCTCTATTCCTAATACTTTACCTAACAAAGTAAGCATGGCCAGAAGTAAGTAATTTTTATAATAATGATTAAATCCCCACATTTATTCCCTGATAGAAATATGCATCACCAACAGATTCAACTTAGATAACAAATATTCACTTGTTTCTTATCTTGATAACGACGACAATGTTATTACTCATCTGCTACTCTTGAGCATCCTTTATGTCTACCAACGTTTGTCATCTCTATTAAGAAGGATTTTTCACTTAAGTCTTATTACTGTGGAAAACAGTACAAGATACCATCCTTGAAAAATGTTAACATTAATAAATTGTTATCTTTATCTGCTATAGATGCTGCTATATCATTTTTTAAAAAATTAGGCTAAAAGATCAAAAGAAGAGCACAATATTAGAACATATCTCTGCTATGATAAAACACATTGTTGGGGACAAAAAAGATGATAGGAATATAATAATAAGAACTCTTGATTACGTGTCAACTTCTCGTTCTCTTTATAATAAATTACGTGATGACTATGAACTTCCAAATAGCAGTACCCTTACAAGATTGACATCCAAAGTCAAGAATGCAGATGATGTTGTTATTTTGAAAATTGTCTTATCTAAAATCGTTTAACATCTTAATTGACAAGTTTATGTGAAACTGGCTTTGAATTGCCATGCAGGTTCAGTCTTTGGAAAAGCTGTAAACAAGCCAGATTTATTGGCAAATACCTTTCTTAGTTTTTTTCATGTGAGACTGTTTCGTAGACCGCGTTTTTGTTTAGAATGTTTCCTATAGATAACTTTATGCTGGGTTTGATCAGTGTCAAAAACTCATCCAATGTGTAGATCAATTAAAATCAGTCAGAAAAATTGGATTACAGAAAAACCAAACATTCGTAGCCAAATGGGAAGATATCGTTACTTTGTATAAAGCAGAGGGACATAATTTAGCTTCAACATCTCGACTCACAGAAATCAGTGTTTTTCCAAAGCAAAACGTCAATTTGTGTTTGAAAATATTTTCTTTAAAACTTATTGCTGCTTTAAAATCTGTCCAAGATAACAACGAATATGCAGGGATGATTTTTAGAGTTTTAGATTTTTGAAAAATTGTAAATGTTTGAGGTTTGACAGCTGATGTACGTTTTAATGACCCTAAAAGATCAACCATCAACTCCAAAGATGATGAAAATTTGTAGATCTTACCGAATTTATGACATCATGATCACAAACAAGGTATTAAAAGTTTAACATCGAACACTGCAAGAGCCATTTAACACACATGCCATGGTTTAGTGGACTAAAGCAGACATCTTGTAGATTCCAGTCATGAATACGTTCTTTTCGGTACATTTACAACCGATTATCTGGAAAAAGCATTTGGAAAGTTACGTCAAGGATCTGGTTGTTTTTTATTCCATAAATTCCTGTCAAGTTCTCGAAAAACTGCAAATTTTGAAAACAAAGCTCGTGCTCAAGTTCAAAATTGATGTTGATTCATATAACACCATTAGTGATCATCAATGTGAAAAATGTACCTATCTCATGAATGAAAAAGTTGCAGATGTTTTGGATGAATATTCTCTTGAATATTCGATATCTCTAGATTCTAAAGAAGCCCTAGTGTACAATGCTGGGTATGTTTTTTGTAAAGAAAAAAATTAAGCGCATCATTTCAGTATTATAATAGTTATGGCATGTTTCAAGATGAAGTTAGCAGAGGCGAATTGATGATCCCACCTGATAACATCTATCAATGGGTTTTTTGCTTATATTTTATTGAACAAAATGAAACATCATGTATGCAGAGTCTCGCTGACAAATCTTTTTAAGGTTATATCTGACCAATCAGGGTTTCAAATTGAACGAAAACATGGGGTAACGTCGAGTAATTGTTTTCATAATAACTATTGCCATCTTTTCACCCCTATTTCTACAAAAGTAAAAAAGCAAAAAGTTGCAAAGTTAAGTAAGTAAATTTATGTGTTTTTTGTTTAGTTTAACGAGTTATTATGATATACTAAAGTTAATTAATTAAGTTATATTAATATTTTTGAAGAAATTATTTATAAAGTTAAGGATAATATTTAGAATCAATTTAGTTGGAAACAGATCATTTATAAAGCTTATTGCATTTCAATCAATACATTTAATATAACTTATTTGCATTTTAACAGTACATACTGAATGTTTCTTAAATGTTTACGGACACCATCTTTCCTTCATCTCCTCGGAGCTTCCTTTTGTGATGTGTAGTTATTTCTCTTTTTTCATATTTTCTTAAACAGTGTGTTTTCAAGCTTGGTTCTTCAAGCTATACTACTATCAGGGCCGTCGGAGGGTTTTCAATAATGAGGGGGCAAAATATAAAAAGGGCACATAATTTGATATGGAATTTTTTAAATCTTTTATGCTGATTGTATGAATTATATATGCAAAGTATAAGTTATAGCAAAGTAGTTAACAGGTTAGCAAACAAAGGGACTAATATCTTATTGGTAAGACACATGGTGTAATTTTACGATTTTTGAGGACAGTGATTTCCAAAGTGATTGTTGCTTTTGATATTTGTTAGCTGATTTTTAAATAGGTTGTTCAAACAAATCAATACATATAAGCATCACATTGTTTGGCAGCAGTCAGTAAACCTTGACCTTCTATTTAAACTATACCCGACATCGTAAAAAGCCCTTTAAAGGTTGTGTTCGCTATATTTTTGGTATTTCAGGATTTTAGCTCATATTAAAGAGCCTTAAAAATTATGAATACTGGTTTTTATTTCATCTCAATCCCATGTCCCAATCAAAAGTTATTGCCATTTAACTGTTTGACAAATTAGCGGAAAAGGAAAATTCCGTTATTTTTTCTTAAACTTGTGATGTCATCAAGTGCTTTGGGGAATTGTTCAAATATTGAAATCATCATAATATCTGAAAAGATAATGCTTTGTAAACAAAACTTTTCTTAAAAGATGTGCACTTTAAAAATATTACATTTTTGTTTCAATTTTTTAAAAATTATTTTTGGTTCAGTAGCCTCGGGCCCTTTTCAGTTTTTTGGCCACATGCCCTAAATACATAAGCAAAATGATTTTCAGTTAGATTGAAATGGTTTTAGTATTTGGATTACAGTAGAATACAAAAAAGTCAAAGACGAATAAAAAAATGTTTTTGTAATCCTCAAAAATCGGGAAAGTCTGATTTTGAAAAAGGGCCTGGGCCTAGGACCCAAAAAGTGTTTTCTGAGAAATTTTGATGAAAATGATTTCTTTCAATGGAATACTACAAATGTGAAAAATTTTATATAAAAAGGGTAATTAGTTTTTTAGTTACAAGAATTTTAATACTAGCAAAAACTTCGAAGGCTTTTGATGACATCATGCTTGAGGCTGGATGTTTGACAACACTGACGTTAGACATTGCATACGACCAATTTAAACAGAAATCAAGGGAGCGTGATTGGAAAACAATTGATCTGGGAACAGTCCAAATAGGTAGTATTCAAAATTAAACTAATCATATATTGTCTTGAGTCTCCTTATGCCCCGTAAATTTAGTTTATGTTTTTTCCTGATTTTTTTCCTAGAAAATATCGCGTTGTGGCTTATCTGCTTATGTCAGATTGATTCATGGCGTTCTTGGAAAAAATATTCCTGTACCGATCCTCCCTTGTGTTGTAAATGCAGTACTGGCCCATTTCCCTTTCGCAGTAAATCAAACTACATTTACAGGATTTGAATGGGCAGATGTTGAACAGTTGGATCTTAAATACTGCCCTAGTTTGTTTCTTCCCTTTAATTCCTCTAATTTTCCTAATCAAGAAATCCCTCTTCAATGCAGTTGTAAACACTACAACTCGTGCGAGACCTTTCTGTAAAGCCTATTTAAAAAGATAACTTTTTTCAGCATAACTTGTTCTATGGGGAAAGAAAAAAATAAAAAATAACACAGATTTCTATTATATGTCTGGAAAATAAATATACTAATATGCTACGTTAACCTTTGTATGAACTGAAGAGAGGGAGGTGGATTCCAACTACTTCCCTACCTTCATCTTTCTGGTTTTGTCATAACAACTCTGCTGCTGTTGTCGATAAAGCCTTCTTTTTGTAAGATTTTTTATACTGTTATTACGAAAGGTTTGGCAAAAGTTATTTCAAGACTATGCTGGAAGGCTGGCATAACAGCATCATAATTAGAAAAAAGATCCGTTAAGTCAAGGTTAATGTAAGGAAAGTAAATTTGTTCTGTCAATACTCAATTGCTTTGTACAGCCAACGATTACAGGAAGTTGGAATAGTTGAAGGAATGCGTTGGTAAGTTTGGGGCAAGTGTCAACGGTGAAAAGTTTCGTCAGTTATAAAATTTCGACGGCTAAAAGTGACGAAATTTCAAAAAAATTTCGTCACTTTTAGCCGGCGAAAATTTTTAATCGCCTTTCTGAAGAAAATAGTCTTTTCTTATTTTCCAATTAAATTTGTCAAAAAATGCTAGTTTTCAATGCTATTGTTTTTTGTTGAAATAGTTTGGCTGCTATTTCAGGGCTGTTTTCTCCCAATAACCCCTTTTTAAGGCCTAAAATATGACTTTAAAGGGTTGTAACGACGTAAAACACGAATTAAGACACGTATAAATAGAAAATTCAATTTTTGTGAAAATTTTCTTCGGTCATAAATTTTCGTCAGTTATAAAATTTCGTCAGTCTAAAGTTTCGTCAGTTATAAAATTTCGTTGGTTAAAAGTGACAAAATTTCAAAAAAATTTTGTCACTTTTAACTGACGAAATTTTAAGCGATAAGATATGCTGTATTTGAAATTATACAATAAACCCAAAAGATAGCAGTTTTTATTCTCCTTTTTACTTAATACTAGAGCCAAATCAATTCTTTCTCATTGTTCCTAGGACTCATCAACAGAAACAGTTTAAATGATATAGGAGCATTAGCATCCGGGGCGTTAATTTAAAATTTTTTAGCCCTTACAATGAGCGGTTATTTCAGCATGACTTTAGACTTTAGTTTAAACAAGCAGCGGCGCTCATTAACAGAAAATAAATTATCCCGGGTCTGGGAGCGCTAATTCTAATTCACTTTGATTAATGCACAAACCAAAAATCCTAATTTCGTGCTAACAAAATTTAGCAAAATTTTGTCAACTGATGAATGTTTTTTGAAAATCAGCTTTAATAAATGCTGATTGCTTCTTCTTTAATTGATTTTTGAAAGTTATTTCTCAGAGGTGCTGGTATTTATCATCTCAACTCCTCTGCTTTTTTACGGACAATTTCGCACTTATCACGGTGTTCTTGAACTATTTTGGATTAAATTTGATAGCAATGACCTAATTAGTTCTATCACTTTTCGGAAAATATGTCTGCACCATAGAATCTTTCCAACAGTTAAGGCGATGCAATTTCTTAGGATGATAAATCTGATCATTTTAAAGAGATTACAAAGATGAAAGGGGTTGAAAAAAAAAACAAACTTTTCAACAGTGTCTGAAAAAGAATAAGTAATATAGTTTGGCAAAATTTCTGTCAGCAAAATGCTTGTCAGCTTGATGTCCGGTCAGCGTATTGTCTTTCAGCTAAATGTGAAGTAAATTTAAAAATAGTATATAGTTTAAAAATGAATAAATAGTGTAAATTTAATGAACATAACCTGAAACATAACCTGAAATCTAGACACATTCTAGAAATGACGTATACTTTCATTCCAAACAGATCTTTTTAAGGTGATTGACGCGTTGGATCCTAAAAAAATATGACCTGGCTCCCAGTCTCAAAAAATTGTATTATGATTTTATACTGAAAAAAAATTAGTACACAGGTTTGATGGAGCTGAGTGGTGACCCCTCCCCCTCTAAAAATGGGCTAAAGTGGAAAAGAAGCTGCTCTATCTCCTTCAGTTTGCGATTTCCAATAGCCAAACTCGCTCAGTAAGGAGTCTAGAACCGAGCAAAAAACAAAGCATGGAACAATTTCGAGTTATCTCGAGGGTGACTTGAAAAAGAGGTTTTTACTATAAACATAACTTTGAAAGAAGTGGCGAATGGGTTCGCTAGTGTGCAAGCAGCTACCTGCAATACAAAAGACAGTGAAATGTTATGTGGAAATTTGTTGTTGAAAACCTCAAAAATTTTCTCAATCCTCCAGCACAACTATTAGCTCATTACCAGCGTATGGCTAAACCATACAATCAACCCATATATTTTGTAAAGAGAGAAAGCAGAAGCTCCCTGATATTCTGGTAGCTACTACAACATATCACTCAGAATGCTGAGTTGTAAGGTAGAAGTGAATCCACACTTCTTTTTTTTAAAAAAAAGTTTGAAGAGCTTCGTGAACGCAAGGTACTCTACAGATCTGAGGAGAAAGCAGAGCTATTAGCAGTAGATGCATATCAAAAAATTCATCCAGTAATACATGTTGTTTTGGTTTGTGTACTATGTACTCACATACAGTGCAGTGGTGTTGATACTTTATGTTTTTGATTTTTCATTTGGGTTACACTATTAATACCAAGACTGGAAATTATTTAGCAAAGCTTGTTGAAAGAGATCCAGCACTTGTTATATGTTGTGTTGTAAACAACACTCCGAAAGCATGATTTTGAAACAATATGTAAAAAACACTGGAGAAAAATATGACTATTTTCCATTGTTAAAAGAGTGTTTTCTGTTAATGTCACCATGCAAGTCGAAAATGTGAAAAGAAGAATTAGAAGTTATTTTGATTAAACATTTATTATTTAAAGACAGCATGGATGGGCAATATTCTTGCTAAATTTACCATGTGGTTGTGTATATTTATTTGTTACGAAACAGAATAGATCCTAAAATAAAGACACAGTTACTGATTGTTTATACATGAAGCATGTTTTTCAAGAATTACAAGTTATTTTGATTAAACATTTATTGTTTTCAAGGCAGCATGGATGGGCAATATTCTCGCGAAATTTGCCATGTGGTTTTGTATATTTATTTGTTATGAAACAGAATAGATCCTAAAATAGAGGCGCAATTACTGATTATTTATACATGAAGCATAGTTTTTCAATGTCTCATTGTTATCGATGCAGGTGGAATCAAGTAGGAAACTGATAAAAACATAGGAAATAGAAAAAACAGTTAGTTGTGTGGTTTGTGGTTGTAGAGGGAACATTAGTCAAGAAAATTATAAAAACATTCTCATGAAATCTCAGTATCAAAAAAAAGTTTTTCCTTGTATATAT